>JBBMOC010000003.1:2382015-2415813 GCA_037975185.1 Centropyge bicolor | reverse complement strand
TCTATCTATCTATCTATCTATCTATCTATCTATCTATCTATCTATCTATCTATCTATCTATCTATCTATCTATCATTAATCGATATATCGTCGGTTTGTTGCTGATTGTTAGCTGTTGCTATGGTCACAAGCAGCGCTTAGCAACTGTAAACCCTCCGCGCAGGCGCATTCTGCTTCACCGATGCACTCTGGGATTGCAGGATATTGACATAGCAACCAGGCGACAGAGCCTCCAAGTTCTTTTTCGCTCCCTTTTACTTTTCATCGTCTCTTCTGTGTTTTAACGGTGTAGCTCTGCTCTCTCCTGCTGCCATGAATGGCGCAGTGGTGAAAAAGACCCAGGACACGCTGGGTAAGGTGATAAAGAAGCCGCCTCTCACGGAGAAACTACTCAGCAAGCCGCCGTTTCGATACCTGCACGACATCTTCAGTGAGGTGAGGCTCATTTGCTAACGATGCTATAACGTTAGCAAACTGGCGTTTGTTTAAAGAGGACCGTGAATCTGTTTGGACCGTATTTATGAAAAGGCCAACACCAACTGGCTCGTGTCATTTCTCAGCACAGACACGTTAGCTGGCTGGCTAACTGCACCAACGTTAGCATGATTAAAGCTAACTAAATAAGTTAGCTAACATTAACTTCGCAGTAACGTTTCAGCCTCTGTGGCTTTTCTCAGGTCGTCAACTTATCAGCCCTATCAGATTTGTCAAGCAGTTAAACTCATATAGTCAATCACCAACCAAATATAGAGTTGCCAACGTTCTCTAGCAATTCGATGTTAGGATGCCGATTAAGTTAATGCAGGGGTTAGCTCAATTAGCTAGCTAAGTAGCGTCATGTAGTTGCTAGGCACGACCTGAGCCCACACAAGGATCAACAAACCAATTCGTCCACTATTAACGATCAAGAGCGAGACGATTGTGAGGACTGAGATGGTTAAATTTGGTTGTGTGGACCCGTCACGTTGAGATCAAGGCTGAGCAGCTTATCGCAGCTGGGCTGTTTGATAACGTTAATACTGACTGTTATGTTGTGCTATAATTAATCTTTGTTTATTTGTAAAGCATTATCATTCTTGGATTCTGTTTGTGTTGTCCAGAGCTGCTTTTAGATCAAGTGGAGGTGCATATACTGTGTGTGACTAAGTTACAGATATAGGTGAAGCCTTGTTTTATTTTGGGAAGAGCTGAGAAGCTTATTGATGAACTTCACAGTAAAATGTCTGGTTCCTTGGCAGTTGCGATCAGTTAAGCATATGTTTAGCTAAGGTGAAGAGACAGTCAGATACAATCCTGGGCCAGCTACTCCCTACTAATCGCATAACATTTGTTTTCATCTACTTTGTGTACCATTTGGGGACTGGATGAGTTAGATGGTGTGTGGTTGCTATTCACAGACAGAAACTGTAGACAGAATGTACAGAACTTACCTGTATGTATTTTTTCTTATTCACATTGTATATATCATGCAGACAGTAGGTTACTTGAATTACTCAAGCCATTTGTTAATAGAAATATTTGATGTCAGAACAAAATCTGTTTCAATCTATATTATGACACAGCTTTTTTTTCTCAGCTACTGTACACTGTATTTCACTTTACATCACAAACTTGTTACACAACAGAACTCCTTAACATGATATGCCAAGCACTGTAAAATCTGTTTCACTGTTCTAAACAGACGTGAGATCTCATTTCCACTCTCCATCTGTTGAGCAGTCTAATATTTCACTGTAGGTTCATGAGTATTTGATAACAGGAGACGTGTCAGCATCTGTGACTCCTCTCCTCTGATTAGCAATTTGTTTGACTGCAGTTATGGGCTACCAAACAATTGCATTTTCACCATAGGTAGCCACTTTAAAGCTGATACTGTGGAATAGATACCTAACAGTGGTCTACAATATGTACTATGTATTTACATTTTATGTGTATGAAATGCTTAATATTTTACATTATCCGACAACTGAGCTTAATACCTCTATTTCTCACTTGCAGGTCATAAGGACCACAGGATTTATGAAAGGCCTGTATGGAGAAAATGAAATGAAGTCAGATAATGTTAAGGTAAGTTGACCACGCTTTGTCCTTTATTTTTTTCATAGTACCCTTTGGCCTCCTCCTACACAAAACTAATACCTCTAATGTTCCCCTCAGTCATTGTGTCTCTGTTAATGTGCCTGTTTGTGTACAGAGTATGTATTTATGTTCTAATCAGCAGCCTGTCTTTTGTATGAGATCAGCTGTGCGTTACATGGAACAGTCTTGAGGTTGTCTGTGTGTCGGGGTAACCCTACACGCTGCCTGTGTGTCACACTGAGTGAGAGGATCTGGCAGGACATGACTCAAAGGGCCTGCCAAGGTGTCAGAACTCAAGTCTGCTGTTTGAGAGCTGACCCCAAATCAGTACTGGATCAGAAGATGTTAGACTTTGATGGCTGTGTTCGAAACTAGATGCCTCACAATGGGCAAGTCACTGTAACAGAATACTGTTAATACGACATTGACTGACAAGTTGATTGAAATGTTTTGGTACAATATATATTGAGTAGTGAGAGCAGCTCCCCAAATATATTTGTAAGTAAGTATAAGTACCCCTCTCAGACGTGACCTCTGATGTTTTTAGTTGCAATAATGATATACAATTACTATATAATTCAAATTGTTGCATTAAGTCTACCTTTTTATAGGGTATGTCATTTATTGTCAAGAGAAGGCAAGTGAAAGAACATTACTAATGTCATCAGTAATATGGCTAAACACTGGAAAGGCTAGCCTACTCTCAGATGTTCAACAGAAGGCACAGGTGGTTGCACCAGCTACAAGTCCTTATGTTACACAGTTGGCAGGCCTTTCAGATGCAGCAGGCTGATAGACTAGAAGCACAGCTTAGCCGGGTCATTTGTTTGCTGTAAGGTCTGCTTTATTTACACACATATAAGAATGCAAGAATTAAATCAGAAGAGGGTTGGATACTTGTTTCTTTCCTATAAATTCACATTTTCCTGCTGCCTCACAAAAGCCAACATGTTACTCACTGGCCTTTTGAGATTCAGGATTTGCTCTTCAGTAGCTGAAATTCATTTCAGCAAACCACTGCACCACAGAAACATGTTAGTCACATGTATAATGTGCAGTAAATTATTTTTAAGACTGAAAGGCAACATTTATAATGTGTCAGTTTAAGTAGCCTGGTCAAGAGGAAGAGGACGGGACTCAGAGTTAAAGAGTGGACTCGTGCCGCAATGTCAAAATTGGGTGTCAAGACAGACAGTTCACTACTTAACTAACTATACATGACTTTGCACACTATGTGGAATTGTCGCATGTTTGGAATGACTCGTGTTGGATTCTGCAAGGATATATTTATCTCAAGGGTGTAATCATTGTAAACTGTGTTGGAGAATAACTCCCACTAGAGTTCCTTTGCTGTACAACCACATCATATCTCTTATCTCTCCTGTGTACTCTCCTGTTCATCACAGCATCTGTATTCCTTTCTAGGATAAGGACTCTAAGATAGTCTTCCTCCAGAAAGCAATAGATGTCGTGATGCTGGTGAGTGGCGAGCCCCTGGCGGCAAAGCCAGCACGCATTGTTGCCGGCCATGAGCCTGAGAAAACCAACGAGCTGCTGCAAGCCATGGCCAAGTGCTGCCTCAACAAGGTCTGTGTTCTTGGGAGATTACACGCACATACTGAAAAGTTGAATAGGAAATGAAAAACACTCACTCTCTTGTTCTCCATTGTTTCCAGTTGATTCATTGATCATACTGTGTGTGTTAGAAACAGAGAATCACATTATGGCACTACATAAAGAGAAAATTCAGCGTGTGTTATTTTTCATGTCAAAATTGTATACTCTTGGGAAAATTGTCTAGCTACCTCAGAGAGAACTTTGACATACTCTAATTGAGCCCTGGAGATGCAGAGTAAACATATGAGCTGTTGCCTGGGGGATAGTTGTGTTCTTCACAGTACTTTGATATCACGTCATGCAGATGAGTCTTGGTGTAAAATACATTCTTCTCAAATGTTATGTAACATCTTCACTGACATCTGGTTACAACTTTAATCAAGAAAGTATTTCAGGTTATTCAAAAGTTGACAAAAACATGAGATGTCACTAATATACATTGATCTCTGAAAGTAAAATACATTCAGATAAGTGCTGGGTATGCTGGCAGCTCTTCAAATATGTGCTACATGCTTGCTGATAAATCCAGTTAAAAGGCCAAAATTAGAATTGAGTTTTTTGGCAAAGTTTTGTGCTTTTTAGATACTGTATCAATCTTAGCTTCAAAAACACTTAACACTGGTAAATTTAACTTTTACATTGTTGCAACAGTGTAATTTTGTGCTACAATTTAGCCCCAGTTTTAGTGATTTGTGACATCAGGAAATGCTTTCCAATGTGATTTGAACCCAGGACGCTCCTCTGCACACTCCTTGTTAAATATTTAAAAACCAGGTAATATTACTCATTGATATTATTGCTGTATTAAATGGAATGATTCTCCTGCAGTTGTCCAGTGATGATGCAGTGAAGCGAGTGCTTGCAGGAGAAAAGGTGGATATAAAGTCCAAGGCCAGCACCTCTAGGTCCCAGGATAAGGAAAACAGGGAGGGACGTGAACGTCATGTGGATAGAGAGGTGAGAGTCTGTAGCCCACTTGAATCATGACTTTTGTTGCACACCTCTATTAGCATTATAGCGTTTAGCCTATTTATTCTCACTGATGAGTTGGTTTGAACTGTTCCAGGAGAAGAAAAGGATCACAGAGCGCAGCGGGAGCCGGGACCAGAAAGACCCAGACCAGCCCAAAGAGCAGGAGAGCCGACGCAGAGATGGAGAGAAAGAGCATCACCGTGACAGGGAGCGCTCTGACAAGCACCACCGCAGTGAACAGGACCACCACGGCAAAGACCGCGACAAAGACAAGAGCCGTGACCGCGAGCGAGACAAGGATAAAGACAAAGGACGAACCAGAGACAGGGACAAGGAGAAGGACAGAGAGAGGGACCGAGAAAGGGAAAAAGAAAAGGAGAGAGACAAAGACAGAGAAAAGACGAGAGATAGGGATTCTCACAGAGACCGAGAAAGAGACAAGGAAAAACGAAGAGACAGAGACAAAGAGCGAGAGAAAGAGAGAGAGCGCCACAAAGAGGCAGAAGAGAGGAAAAAAAGTGGAGAGAGTGGTGATAGAAAGGTATGCCACTTAACCTCACACACATCTTAAATGTTAGCAACAATCACATGTATTTACATTCTGTGTGTATGTTTGTGCTCAGACAAGACTATCAGAGGAACCACAGCAAAAACCCAGCCCTGAAGAGCCCAAAACAGCCAAACCTGTGCCAGCGGTAAGTTTTGCCTTTGGACAGAATATTCACATACACAAGTGTCCGTCATTGGGAACGTTTGATTTTATCATATGCGATGTTGGTGTGGTGTGGAGTTTCCTCTGTGTCAGTTCAAAAAACATAGTGTTGGTCACTGATTTTACATATCAAATTAAACTTGACATTCTATCCACCTTGTAAAAAATTTAAATTTATTTTCTAACATTATTCCTCTCGTTCTTACAAGGAACCTAAACCAGCTGAAGAGGTATTGAACTCTGCTGAGACAATCAATAGAATATTAGACCTGCATTATATTCACATTTTAGTGTTAGAATGTAGCAGTTACTGCAAAGGCCTAGGGGTGGCTGGCTGCTTGCATTAGAGCAAATTTGGGCTGTAGAGCGTAGCAGACTTCTTTCCTTTTATTATCTGTGTAGTTGATAAATGTATTTATTGTATGGCATAATGCTGTGTTCTTTGCCTGCCCAGCCCACAGACGCAGTTGAGAACCAGGTAAGAACATACTCTATTTCAGCAGAGATAGCCCAATGTCAAGTCAAGCCAGTCTGCATTCAGATGTATTTATGACAAACAACATACTATATATTTAAGTTGCATAAGTCAGCTGTATCTCGAGCTTACCAAAGAAAATGATGGGTGAGCCATGTACATGAGAGGGCTTCTCCAAATTCTCCAAATGTTGTGATGTGATATGTTGCTTTTCAGTGCATATTGTCCTAAAGTTGTATCTTTTTCCTGCTTGTCTTTCCTGCCCCAACAGTCTGATAGCCCAGCTAGAATACCTCGGCCATCATCTGCCAAAGGGCAGAGGCGAAGACCCAAAATTGGAGGTCAAGGTAACTCTCCTAACACCCTATTTTAATCCCCTGCGCCAACGAGGCATATCTTACAAAGTTAATACAGATGTCTTAACAGCTGGACTTCACTTAATCATTGACAGAACAGCTTTTTACTATGTCCAAACTGATTTTACAGTTGACAGGTTTCTATTTACACTCCACTTTCCCAATAAAATCACTGACTAGTTTCCTTCAGTGGGAGGTAGGAGTGACTCATCAGGATCACTGCTGGCAGATGCAATAAAAGCCTCATAAAACTGACTTTCAGAAAAAAAAGTTTTTCCTAAAAATATTAAAAAGATACCTATTGGTTCATCTGTTTTTCATACTCCATACTTAGCATGTCACATCGATCTATAATGATTTCCATATCATTGTATTAGAAAGGAAACTAATGATACCTTGTTTTTTTCTGCTTCCAACAGATGAATCCGACAGCGAGGGAGGTAATTGTTCTCTGTCTCTTGTCTCTTGAGCAATTGCATGCAAGAAAAGAGTTTTAACATTCACACAAGAATTTTTGTGTGAAAGTGGAAATGAGGTCAACATGACAGGGTAGTTTGTGCACTCAATCTAAAATGCATTTTGAGGATTGTTGTGGTAAGTTTCAATTATGAAGAAGGAGAACACTGAAATCGGTCACTCCTATAAATAAATAAAATAACCCATATTTGGATTCAGTGTGATTGCAGTCACTCACTGAGTGACTTATACAATGATTAATGGCAAAGATATTCTTTGTTAACATATCTGAGCAAGTCAGTCACATTGTTTTTTTATCCCAGTGTCAGATACATTGTCTCAATGGGTTTTACAGGCCAACAATAGCAACGGTTCCTGACTTCTCTTGTAAGATGAGGAAAACTCCTCAAAGAAAACCTTTGCACAGAAGAAAAAAAGCAAAAGTTAGAAATCTCAGAGAGACTAAAAAGAGACTTGCAGGTGGGATAAAATCCCTAGCAGACATAAACAAAAAGTTAAAATAGGTCTTAGAAATTCCAGAAAGGTTGAGTCCAAGAGGATTAAATCCATCCATGGGTCCAAAAGCCAATCTTCACATCAATCCTTAATCTCCTGCCCAGATCTTAAGTACATAAAGGTGTTGTTTAGGACTCAATTAATGTGCCCTTGAAATTTGTGTCAGTCTTTTGAATGTGCTGTAGCTTTTTTAGATTAGAGTGTTCAAGTCCATAGAAAAGGAGTTTGAAATGAACTTGTTATGAAGTTGTGTGATAAATCACAGGTCTAACTTTTGCACTAATATACCGAGCTAACTACGAGTCATTGTTGTCCTTTGACAGATGGAGACGCTCAGTTAGCCCAGAGACCTGCCCTCCAGGAAAATGGAGATGCTGCAGTCTCCTCAGTGCCGTCTGACATGGCCTCCAGGTCTGTACAATCAACACGGAGCCTTCAACCATTTCGCAAACACTTTGCTGAGGCACTGTACAGGGTACAGATCAAACATCACTCTTCAGTTGCAAAGAAAAACTCCCAGCTCACAAAAAAAATATAATGTAATATTGTACAATAGCCATTTAATAAATAATACATTTATGAAGCTTATGACATTTTTGATGATGTTGATCCAATTATGTGGTAATTGTTGAGGGTGTAGTGCCAGTGTTATTGCATTGTATCGTATTGCTTTATTTATTTAAAATTTATAATAATTTTGCTTTCAAACTTAGGTTTGTTCCTGGGCCTGTTCCAGGATCAGTTCAAGTAGATTACACAGTTGAATCATTGCCTTTAATTTGGATAAATATGAATGCTCTGATCTTTTACTGACTAATCGGTTACAAGTGATTGTCCGGGCAGCTGTGTAACAGCAGTTTTACAGTTATTAATTTTGTGAATGTTTATTATTCTGAGCAACGATCATCATCTTAAAATCTGAATGAGTCAGTGTAGCTGTCATAAAGCAGACATTTGGCAAATTACAGAGAGCTGCTAATAAAGAATTTGGCTTGTGAAAGAATTTGAGAAAAAGCAGCACAGCTTGTGAAACAATAGAGCAGAAATTACTTGTATAAATGCAAATATTTGAGTTGAAAATTGTTAGTTTAACAGCTTCATCCTTTCATCCAACAACAACAGACGGATACCACGGCCCAGCAGCGCTCGCCCAGCACCTCCCCGAGTCAAGAGACAGGAGAGTTACCCTGATGTGACCCCAGCTGAGAGGTGACTCTGCACATATTCACTAATGGCATAAGTCTTATTTATACTGGCAAAGACCAAGGCCTCCTCTTCTTTGTGAATACATTCTTAGTCTGACCACAAGTCTCGTTCCTGCCAGCAGGAGAAATGGATCACTACCCAGATTACTAAACCATATGTAGTAAACACTATGCATGAATATAGTGTTTGTAACCATCTAATAACTGAGCAAGAGGATGAAGTCTAACCAGTCAACAGTTATATTGGATTAAGGCTTATGCAAGCTGGCACCTGTCTCCCATACAGTCTATGCTATATAAGTTTTCAGTTAGCAATGAGTCACACTCTCTGCCTGTCTTTTCAGGCTGTCCAGTGCCAAGCCCTCAGCACCAGTCATCATGGATGGGAAGAGGCTGTCTGAGGATGAGGAGGATGGAGATGAGCAGTTTGTTGTGGAGGAGGCAGTCCCTCCCCCTTCAGATGCTCATGAGATGGACATGGTGAGATAAGATAAACCTTTATTCATCCCACAGTGGGAAAATTCACAAGTGATTTGAACAGCATGTTGTTGTAAATACCATTGGAGAACATAAGCCTTCATTGGTTATCTCCTATTCTGTCTATCACAGGCGCCTGTACAAGAGCTTGACAGTGAAGACAAACATGGTACACGCACATTTTTGTTTTTGATATCTCTCTTATTACTTATGAAGTCTTATTTCTTGCTGAATTAAGCCCCTGGGTGGTTTGATTAGACTGATCTTTGACTTTTCCTCTCATTGTTTTTCTCGCTGTAGGTGGCCTTGTGAAAAAGATCCTTGAGACCAAGAAAGATTATGAATTGTCCCCATCCTCCCCCAAATCTAAAGAGCAGGTATGTACAGCAGCAGTAGCGACCACTAGAGGGCAGTATAAGCCTAGTTCTTTCCAACTCGTCTTTATCAGCGACTCAGAGCTCATGTTAAACCTCGCCATCCTTTCTATCAGCCAGTCTTTCTGGAAAGTTTGCTCCCCAGGGCAAGTGTTTAAACCACAGTGAAATGCCCAGTGCGACGCTGGTTATTATCAAAAGAAAGATATAAACAAATGGAGCCGAGAGGTGTAATTGCACTGCCCTGTAACCACAAAAATGTTCCCCTTTAGTGAAGCTGAAGGCCTAATAACCAGAGAAGCAAGTATGGCCTCTAGCAGACCACACATACTTGATACACACATCAAGATGTCTGGAGCAAAATGAGCTTGTTTTCTGGGGCTGCTCAATATCTTGCTGTGCAAACGTCTCTGTTCTGTGTACAGTTTGAGGGTCTCTGCCATCTTGGGAACTGGCTTTTATAGCAGTGCTGTTCACCCTCTTTCCCTGTTAATGGACTTATTCCATTTATTCTGACTTATTGTTGAGGTTACTCCAGAAACAAACAATGTACAACTAGTTGTTTAGTCAGTGAGGTTTTCAGTCCTGCTGGGATTTTTTTTTTTTTTTTTTACCTCTAATCGTCCTCCATTAAAACTCAATCAAACTCTGGGATCAGGATTTCTTTAGAGCTTCCTTCCTTCTGCTCATCTTCTCTTTGATTTGAACTTTATGTCAGACATGATGAGCAGGCTTTTTCAAGGTGACGCATTTCTGCTGTTGCTCATGCGTTCCCTTTGGTCAGCTTATTCATCAGCCAGGGAGAGAGAGAGACGTCTTTCATCGTTATTTGCACGGTGAATCAGTGTGAAGCTTACAGTTTGGTCTGTACTCTGTGGCGTGAGGTGGTGGCGTACGCTGTCTGCTTTGGGTGGTCCTCTTCACTGAAGCATAGTCCCCTGACATCGTTTCCCAGCTGACCACCCTGACTCTGATGGATGCACTGTTTTGGACTGTCACTCATGCAGAAAGGCCCCCGATCTATCCCCTCCTAGCTGCGGCCTCAGACATCATCCCTCATAACTCGCACCTGAAGTTGTCTCATTTTAGCCACCAGTAAAGCAGTTAACCAACTCTCTCTATCCACCTCAACATGTCGCTAAAAGAATTTATCTAAACAAACTATGCAACCAAACATACTTACACAGACACGCAGGCAAAACATCCAAAACAGCAGAGCTCTTTGTGTAACATGAGCATAGCCTTGTAGAGTTTATCCTAATTTTCTTAATGCAGCCTCCTCAATTTTCAGACCTTCATTTCAGAGTGTCCTGGTCTGCAAGGGCAGCTTAGAACAGGTACGCCTGCACACAGGAACTGCTCAGTCCAGTCCTCCATCATTATTGGCCTTGCCTCGTCAGCTGTATAAAGAACTATAATGACTTCCTTCCAGACATGAAAGGGTGGAGAGGTCAGCTTAATGGAGTCATTTTTTCTCTTGTAATCACGGTAAAACACGCAGGGTCAAAAATGTAAATATTGAGCTTCCTCATTCTATGTGGTACGACGGGTTTGAAATTTCAGCTGCCGCAATTCATTTTCTTAAACACCAAAGTTTATCAAAACACTGTGTCTGAATGAGTCACAAACCACCCTGATTTAAGATCCAACATCATGTTCAGTTAAAAAATGTTGGACTATATTTGATGAAAATCCAGCCTAAATGTTATTATCCCCATTCTCATTTATGTTCTTTGTCATTTCTGAATTAATTTTGCTATTGTTAATGCCAGTGTCTAGCTGCCCCATTGATATGCTGATGTAAATAGAGGGAATTCTTAAACAGTCAAATGATTGTATTCTGCCATGTCCCGCCTCAGTGTGTGTGACCGAAGAATTTGCTGTATATTTATGGGGATGACCTTCTTCATGACCCCTCGGCAGCATTGTATATTATTCCAAGATACTTCTCTTTTTATTTAGACAGAATCTGCCCCTTGCAGCAGCTGCGTTTTCATAAGAATTTTTGTATACTCTTTCCCCCCTTTTCTTTACCCCCATCAAATTAGCCTTGATGAAGGTTTGTAATGTATAAATAAACCCTGTGGCATGCAAATGGATGGCTGTTGAGTGAGAGTCACGGAGGAGAAGGGCCAGAATACTCTCTGCAGAATTGTCAAGAAAATAAATACTCCTCTCTGCAGACCTCTGTGTCTTCATAAACATCCAGCGTTTTTTGTGGAAACATAGGGAAATGGCCCTGTGGCGTTCCATTAGTCATATTACTTTTACAGAGGTCATAATGGAATTTGGTCAGGTTTATGTGGACTACCTACCTGAAGCACCAACAAGCTGTTACCAGACCTCAACCTTGACAAAACAGTTTGAGTATGATCTGAAGTGTCATATCTTCAAACTCTTCAGAACGGCTTTCTGTCTCCATGAGAACGTTTGAATGGTGAACCACCTTTTTAAAATGCAGTTTCCATTTTCTGTTACTGCAGTATAACCAGCCGTCCCTTTGGAAGTTTCCTTTCGGTTCACCCCGTAGCCCAGGGTGGTGATCTCAGTTGTCTCCCCAGTGACCTTGCAACAACATCCTGTAACCTCATTGGTCGTAAGCTTTTCTCTTCACCTCACTGACTCCAAGCTATTTTTATGATCTAGCTAGACTTTTGAATGGTCTTCTATGAAAAATGGCGAGGAAGCCCATAAACAGCATCTACGGCCAATTCTCATCCTATGCCTCGCTCCCTGACTCAGAACCTCTACAGGAACGCATTGTAAAAACCATCAGGATGTGCATCAGTGTCTTCAGATGTTCGCCAATAACCAGAGGAATTAGTCCCAGAAGCTCTTGTTGTATGTGGTTTTCAATTATATATACGCCCCAGTGACAAATCCTTTTCTTTTCATGTTTGTGATGATGGCAGAGCAGTTCACTTGAGTTCATAAAGAGTTATAGCCAAACCTAATATAACCACCATAACTTTAACTTAAATTTATTCAACTTGATTGTGGGTGAAGCAGCTCTAATGAGAGGTTTGTGCTCTCTTTTCCTCCTTTTTTGACCAACGTTAATTCTTGAACAGTAATGAATGAATAAATAAAGGGAGCTTCTCTCCTCATAGTGGGAGCTGATCTCTTGCCATCAACTAGTCAACTAGTGTCTAAATTATTGTTTTCCCAGCTAATGATACCCTAGAGGTTGATCTACTGCTGACAGGTTCTTTGCATGCGAACCGTTTTTCTTGTCAGGCGATACTTTGAAGAATGTTTTCCTCTTGCCTCAGAAAGCCCCTATAAGCAGTTCATAAATTACATTTTTGCACACATTTCCTAATTAAGCTGATTAAGCATGTGATGACTGGTATACCTTGCAGTGGTACAATATGTCCACGATAATTCAAATTCTATTGTCCCATCTTTGAAGGAGACCCAAGCAGAGTTTGTAGTTAAAATAAAAGATTTCATCTTGACAAGTGTGTTGCTGTCCAACAACAACATAAATGCTTGTGAAAACACGATTAAATCATTTATTTCTGTACTTTCACACGACAGAGACATCTGAAACTACCTCTTATGAGTCCACCTGCCCTTTCTAGCACCAGCCAGAGGCTGTGTCTTCCCCATTGCCTGGGCCTTTCATCACTGTCTGAGATAATGGGAAAACCAGCCCCCCTCCCTCCTCTCTCACCTTCTGCCCCTCTGTGGTCACCACGTCTAAATATTGTTCTGTGATCTGGGTGAGAAAAAGGAAAACTAGGAGCACACAGGTCTTGTAGACCCCGACAGGGACCTCCATAAAGCTGTGATTTATATCCACCCGGACAGAGTGCACACGAACCAGGGGTCATGTTTTCACGCCAGGTTTTTTATTTTCCAACAGAGAAGGGGAGGGGCGGCCGAGGTAGCGAGGGGACGGCAAATAGAATGAAGCCATGAGTCCTGTCTGGGCTGTGCAGACCAAACCGCAGCAAGGCAGACCGAATGAGCCGTAGAGTGTTTGTCTAGCTGCAGGGTTCACAGCACCCAGTGGAAAGCCACCCACCTTGTTAGGGGACCGCTGGGCCGAGGCGTTTCAATCCTCACACTCCTGAACCACCACAAACGACTAACAAAGAGTGAGGCTGTCAGAAATTCGTACTCGCTTCCTGAAAAGAACCGATGCCGAACAATGATGCTTGATGTCATTCCTGCAGTGTGGTCTTGTCTAGTCAAGCTGCCTTTTCAAAGTGTAATTACTGAGCTGTTTGGTTTGTTTTAAGAGATGGCTTGATAAGGCAAACGTTATACGCACCGGCTATGCCAAGCATATGTGGCCGGCTACCCGAGCGGCCTCCCTGACAGATTGTGTGTTTTGAAGAGGAAGCTGTCATTTAGTTTACACACTGTCACAAATATGATTTCTGCTGCCTCATGAAGGCAGGTGCTCCCTTCTGTGGAGCCAAATAGCACAAATCGGGCCAAGAGTTGAACTTGAAAGGAGGCATAAGTGTAGTAGTTGTTACTCAATACTGTAGTAAAATAACCCCACTGCCACAGCCTGTTACTAAAATAAACAGGACTTTAAGACCAAGAGTGCGGGTGGGGGCTGCGTGTGTCCACTGTATGCTTCGCCTAAACCTCTGCTTTGTGTGTGTGTGTGTGGCTTTTCGGTTGCAATACTGAGTCCTTTTGCATCACACACACACTCAGAGGCCCTGCGAAGCCCAGCTGAGCAAACATCCTTGGGTTTGCTCCTTGCCAAGGGAGGTCCTTCCCTGATACCTTCCCCTCCTTTTCACCATCGAGGGGTTGAGTGTAATTGGGATATACTCTCCCCCCACCTCCCCCAACCACACACCATACACTGGAGGCCTTCATCAGCCAGTCCCCCTACTTTGGCCAACACAATTCAGCTGCACGTTTGATCTTTATATATACAGCTAGGTTGGTAGAATTCCTGCCTAACATTTTTAGCCTTGAAATCCTAAACCACTAAATGCAGCCTTGCTCTGGTTCTGGGCATTTGAGACTTTGCTGGCAAAGGTAGAATTCCTAAAGAGGGTTTATTATGTTTTGGTCGGGCGACACACAAGTGATTTTTGTGTGTGTTCATACAGCTGTTCAGTTTAAATCATGCATATGAAAACATCATAATTTCTTTCTATGCTCATTAAGACTTTGATCGAGACGAACCTGCATATGAAGTTCAATGAATCATTCCTCAAATACCAACATGCTCCTTGAATTTTATTCAATTTTCATATTTATTTTAAGTAAGCAGTGCCAAAAATGAAACCCCCCAAACCTCGCCCATTGTGTTCACCACCTGCACTTACAGAACGTGGTGTCTGAGGCAGCGCGGAAGAAAGAGCGGGACATGGTGACGCGGGAGATCGAGCGGCTGCGCTCATCCATCCAGACGGTGTGCCGCAGCACCCTGCCTTTGGGAAAGATCATGGACTACATACAGGAAGACATGGACGCCATGCAGGCTGAACTGAACACCTGGCGGCGGGAGAACAAAGAGCACGCACAGGCCTTGCTGGAGGAGCAGAGGTGGGGTTGGAACACAGACAACACGCTTTAAATTATGTGTTGGATATATTTATTGCCAGCACCAGCTATGTAAAGACTGGTGCTGGTATTATTTCATATCCAGTGATGCTTCCAATATAATACTTTTGTGTCTTGTTTTGGTGAAAGAAAGGAAAATCAACACTTTGTTTCACAAGAAATTCCAAAAGTTAAACTTCTGCCATTTGTCTTTGTAATCACGATGTCATTTTACATATTGTGTGATATGTATTGTCATGCTTTATTTTAAATTGAGAGTGATGAGCTAAGTATTCCGTAACTGTATTTGCTGGTCACTGTGGACAATTTCCCCACCTGTTTTTATATTATTTTATGTAAGCCATTAATCATCCCTTCTGTGTGTTTTTGTGTGTGTGTTATGTGTTATGTCCTGCAGAGCGACAGACAGGGCCGTGGAGCCTCTGAAGGTAGAACTAGCCGAGCTGGAGCAGCTGATCAAGGACCAGCAGGACAAGATTTGTGCTGTTAGGTCCAACATACTGAAGAATGAAGAGAAGATTCAGAAGATGGTGACTGGAATCAACTTCTCTTCCAGAACCTGAAATGAGAAACAAGGTCTACGAGGAAAAACTTTCCTAAAACTGCACTGAAGATCTGTGGATGAACTGTTTCCCATTCAGAATAATGGTAAGACCATTTTCCTAGGAGAGGATGTGGGATGGGACCAAACACTGCACTTTTAGAGTTTTTGTCAGAGAAGGAGATGGACCCTAACATGTCAGACACCTTCAGTCAGATGTTGGCAAATAAAAGCTCCATATGATGGTTTGGAGGTCTTATTTTCTAACATCTGCTGACAGATAAATAAATGAATAAATTAATATCTTCCTGCTCTGCACACTGACCATACCCCATCTTTGACCCCTTTTCTGTAATGGTGCCTTTGTGGAATGAGCCGGTGCACAGCTCATGACTTGTAAGTTAGACTAGATAGTTGTGTTTAATGCTGAGTCTGTTCATCCAAAGCCCTGTGTGTTCCAAAATGAACAATAATTAACATGAAAGTTTGATTTGCTGTACACTCAGCAGTCACTGGACCAAATAATAACAATAATTAAAACTTTATAATCATTGTTTTTTCATTAACATAGTAAAAAAAAAAAAAAACAAAGTTCTTCACAGTTTGACACATTTTATTTAGTTTTATTTCATTGCCTCACTTCTAAGCTTTCCTGGTTGTGAGAATTCTGGACTGCTGCACACAGGACGTGCAGCTTGATCACAGTAGTAAGCAAGCTTGTGATTTGGTTCATTTGGTGTTTTCTATAATGGTTATTACATCTGCTCTAGTGCTATTGGAATAATTAGATATCATACAAAGTAAATATTATAGAGGAAATGCATTTCCTAGGATTTGCAGAAGACTATGACTTATGTAATAGAGTCCTGATGATTGATTGATTATGGTTCGGATTTGTTCTTTTTCCACATCTTGCTGATCTTTTCTTTTTTTCTCTAAACATTTTCTTTCAAGCTACCCTCCCTAAAAAAGAAAAAAAAAATATTCAGCAGCTTTTTACTTTGCAAACAAAACTCACAGTTTCTCTATATTATTTCACTGTTCTGTTTCTGACGCACCGCTGCACTTTGATAAGAATGATTCGGAGAGGTACCTTTGATTTACTTGGAAATAGGCTTTTGGCAACAAAGCAGTGTTACAGTTCTTTCTTCTGTTTTATTAAACATACGTAGGCAAACCAATTGAATGTACTTTCAGGGAAACATAAGCGTTGATCGGTTCTTGCAGTGAGCGTGCAGGACAGCTGCCATCGTGGAGGTCGCTCCACTCGGTTTGTACTGTAGGATTTGCCGAACTGTTTCTTTGTGGGATGGAGACAGTGTTTGGTCAGATGGCAACTTTTTGTTCAACTTCCAGTTCTTTATAGATTGAAGAAATAGTAAGACTATTTTACTAGCTCCTTTTGTGACTTTAAGAAATGTTCTTTACAGATGTAGCGAAAATATGAAGCAATACTTCAATTTGCAGGAGGAGGCTGGAAAGATAAGATAAGATATACCTTTATTGGTCCCACTGTGGGAGGTTGGAGTAGAGATGTGAGACTGTCCCTGTTTTCTTCAAAAAAGGCCATTTCACTGTTGCCCATTTGTGATTGCAAATAACAAAACAAGAGCGAACTACTCAGCAATGATTCTTACATAATGGCCTGTCTCACCCTGAATGAAAATGCAGTTACCATTTTTAAGTAATAGTAACAATGTAGTGTAATTTCATATTGCTGTACATTGTACAAGTGCAGTTAGTTCTACTGCAGATTTGTCTCCCAGAGAATTTACTGTAGACTGCCAGGGTTTACAGGAAGTTATTTAAATAACACACTCGCTGTGACATCGTGGTTGAATTGATGAATGTAGTCTATAATTTTAAATATGTTTTTTTCATAATGCCCAGTTGCATCCAAACTAGTTACACTTTTCTGGATATGAATGTGATGAACACACATGCTGTAGCTAGACTCTCTCTTTACTGCATAGATTCAAACATGGGTTTCCACCTCCATCGCCTTGTCTGACCAATGGGCTACCAACAGGATAAAGGTGAATCAATTCTGTGACATTACAAATGCCAGGGCTCAATGTATTTAATGGACAAAGCAGATCTTTGGCAATGGTAAAAAATGGATATAGCTAGAGTACAGTAACAGTATATTTAGTACAACCCTGATTCTAAAAAAGTTGGGACGCTGTGTAAAATTAAAACAAAATGGAAACTGTTTACCGACAACAGTTTTACAAAGTCTTCCTGAGTCCATGTATTAATCTCCTTTCTATAATCATGTGTTCACAAAGTGTTGAACCTCTCTCCATCCTCGCTTGTGAACGACTGAGACTTTCCAGGATGAACCTTTCATACCCAATCATGATACTGTCACCTGTTACCAATGAACCTGTTTACCTGTGGAACGATCCAAACAGGTGTTTTTGCATCAGTCCACAACTTGCTCCTGTCCCAACTTGTTTAAAACGTGTTGCTGCCATCGAATTCAGAATAAGCAGATGTTTACAAAAATCAATGAATTTGATGAGGTCAAACATTTAATACATTGTCTTTGTTCTGTTTTAATTGAGTATATGTCAGAGAGGATTAACACAGTATCATATTCTGTTTTATGTTTTACACAGCGTCCCAACTTTTTTGGAATCACAGTTGTAGGAACAGACAGCCAGCAGTTGTCAGTGAGCAGAAACGTCTAGTTTCTGACAGGTAGATTTTATTTGTTTTGACTGTGGTTAACCTGGGCTTCAATGTTTGCAGGAAAACAAATACACTATCTTATAAAAAGGGGCACACTGCGTTTCTTTAGAGGGAAATATCTATATTAATACTTTTCATTCAGCTGATCTTTTCATCTCATTTAGTCTGTCATTTAGTCATTTTACTCCATTTTCATATCAGTATTATATATAGTCCATGAAATATACCGTAACCTATTGAAAAGTCAAATTTTAAAATCTGAAAAGCAAAAACTCCTGGAAAAGTAAGTCTTATATGAAAGGACTATTCACACTGTAAACTATTTGTACCATATCCTCTGTTTCTTTTTAAACTGTACATTATGTATATGTGAAGATTGTATCATAGTTCAAATAATTCTATAATTTTGTAGTGGAGTGAAATAAATGGTTACATTGCAATAAATATTTGTCTCCTCTTCTTGTTTCTAAGAATCAGCGGAGGGCAGCGACTGAGAGCAGTCAAGAGAAAACCACAGGCTCAAAGTCAGGTTAGCCTCATAATGGAAACTTAATGAGAGGTCTGGATTGCTCCAGTTACATTATGAGTGAAATGATAAATGACCCTGGTTTGTGATTTTGACGAGTTTATTTGAAGTCCTTGTGACGTCTGGCACGGCCGAGTCACACTCTCAACGAGACGCTTTTTCTTTTGAAGCCCAGTCGGACATGACAGAAGTAAAACATTCAACTTTCCTTTCAAGACCCTCAAGTAACATTAGCAGCAACTTTTCTCTGGCGAGCCACGAAGCAGCTGCAGCACACAGAAAGCTTATTAGGAAGGAGACCTTTAACAGCTATTAAGCGAGATTTGTGCCGAGCGTTTGTGATGCACGTCGGAGATTTAGCAGAGGGAACGGACACCTGCCTTCAGCAAAGACTCTGGCCTCAGTCTCAACAGGTGGATTAAAGACCAGCACAGTCCAAGAAAAGGACAGCTCCATTGTCCATCTGTGTTTCCCTTTTAACTGTGGTTCCTCAAAGAAAAGTGACATGACTGCCTCTATTAAAAAAGCCTCCCTTGATTTTGCCCTTTGAATTTCACAATGCACCGTGCAGCTAATGAGTGACTTCACCTTTCACTTCCACTAATCCTTATGTTAGGTTCAAATGAGGCCCAATCACTTTTAAAATTTTAATCTTCAACTACAGCCTGACTTTGTTCATATTCTGCTTTAATTAGATTACTATAAACGGATATAGTGTTGCAATCAGTAGGATCACTTTGTACTTTGTACTAATGAGTACTTGTAATGAGTGTTACTGCATGTCTCAAACTTATTGCAAATCAGTGCCGGCTGGACGAGAACCTGTTCTTAAACTCAGTTGGATCAGCACATTTCAGAATTGTATTTAATTCTCCTTGTGTTTTCAGAGCTGGAGGTCTGTTAGCAACCTGTCCACCAATGGGGACACATGGCACCGTTGACCTGTCCATTTATTTTTAGAGCTGCTCCCAGGACCTCGGTGCTGAAGGTTCGTCTGTCATCGGGCAACATAGGGCCGGGGCTGTGTGCCTCTCTGGTGTGTGTTACACACCCAGAAGTGTTTTACTGTAGGTCTGCATGTCACAGTGGCCCAGACGGCCTCAACACAGCTAGACAGAATGCCTCATCGTTGTATACACAGAAACAGGATATACAGTAAGTAGGAGTTCATAAGTCCAAGCTCCTTTATTTGGATCACGAGATCCTTGACCTTTAAAACGACCTCACAGGAAGTCAACAAACATCATAATGTGCCTCAGAATTACAATAGGTATTTTGGATAGTCTTCAGAGCAAATTGTGCAATATTTCAATATTTTTCCAAAAAGTGTTTAGGGTCTGTATCTGACTTTAATAACCATATGTTATTACTACATAACTAGCACAAAACTTAATTTAGGACAACTACAATGGCAATTCTTCTCAAAATGTATCATAGGAAAGTATTTGTTTTTATGAGAATTGTTGTCTTTGAATTGTTTATCCATTTATTTAAATATGTGTAATTAATACAGCCCTGATGTGTCCAGATGTGTCCAAATATCACAGATAAATATTGTATAAAGAGTCAGAAAATACAGTCAAACAAAACAAAGGACTTTTTATCCAAAACCACGTGAAACCAAAAATTCACTTGAAGTGCTTATTTTATTCTTTATTTATTCTTTAATACCATATTGAATAAATTGTCTGCCTTCTATAAGGTATTAAAACAGTTTGCATTCTCAGTAAATTCTCTTGTTTCTCTTCTCAGTCCAAACACCTTCAGACAGTTAAAGCGTCGCTTCCCCTTTAAATCCCATCAGCTGATCAACCCGGAAGTAGCGCAGCGACTCGAGCGTCACCAACGCAGTCACGTTTGTTTATTTTCATGCTTCTCGTCTGATCCGGATCGCGTTTCCAGGACTTGAGGCACCGGTGTGTCCAGTTGGAGGTTGCCGGTGATATCTGAGCAGGATGGCCGACGGACCCGAGGCGGATGTGGACGAACCGCCCAGCGTTCACTTCCCTCCGCTCATCACCGTGTCCGACCTGCCCGGGGCCACCGCTGCAGGTAACGAGGACCGGAGGATCCACCGGGACCGGAAGACCCGGGGTGATCCGTCAGTCCTGTCAGGGGAACATGTGTCCTCCGTGTGCGGAACAGTACAGTCAATAACAGCAGTAACTGAGCCTGACAACATTAATAGAGATGATGTTGGTGTCTCCTGTGTAATAAGGTGTGGCCCATGGATTCAGTACATATCTACAGTGGGATAGTCTATGGCTGCAATTACAGAGCTATTAAACTGTCACAGTCTTTCCAGCACTGCATCTGTATTTTGTTGTCATAGTCTACAAATGGGAGAATTATAATGGATGCATTTGCTTGACCATCAGAGCTCATGTGCATATTTACAACAATTGGTGGAGACAATTAAAATAAAACCTGCACAGTGGAATGCAATTACACTAGTGGTGAAGGAGGTACTCAGATCCTTTACTGAAGAAGATGTATTAATACTAAATTGTTGAAAATAGTCTGTTACAAGTAAAAGTACTGCATCAAAAATAGTACTTAAATTTAAGTATTGAAGTATAAAACAAGAAAATCGTCTTAAAGTGTTAAAAATAAAACTTTTATCATTAGATTATTATTACTCATTCATTATGTAAAAACAGGATTTTACCATTGTACTTGGTTCAGGTGGAGCTCATTTTGAACTGTTTTACACAGGACTGCAACTAATGATTATTTTCATTATGGATCAATCTGTTTATCATTCTCACAATGAATTGATTGATTGTTTGAGTTGTAATGAAAAGCAGCAAATTGTCAGATTTACTGTACTGCGGGTATTTTAATGACAACATGACAAGTTATTTTACAGGAGAAAAACTGATTGTTCCCACATTTATGAGGGACACTTGTACAGTTATGTAACATAATGATATGCAGCGAGAAAAACTCAGACGCAGGATAGATTCTTGGCAATCTGTCACTCTGTAGCTGGACAGTTAATTTATGCAGACAGAGCACACATCAGCTTTTTAAAAGATTTAATATTGGTTAGTGGAAGCCATACAAGTAATTTGAGTATTTTTGCATTGGTCACATTGACGAATGATGAATTACACAGTTTATCATCTGTGTGTCCTGAGCAGGCCGTAACCTGAAGGAATGGCTCCAGGAGCAGTTCTGCGACAAACCCCTGGAGCAGGACGACATGCGGCTCCACAACGCGGCCTACGTGGGAGATCTGGACACCCTGAGGAACCTGCTGCAGGAGGATGACTTCAAACGGTGGGAGGGAGTGATGACATATATATTATATTAGGATGTTATTTGATAGATAGAAGAGAGAGAGCAGATAATCATGTAAGGATCATGTTTCAGCTTCTCTGCTCTGAGTTTTCTTACATCACTGAACAGGCTCATACAGGATGTGTCAGACAAAAGAGGTTTCATGAACAGTTATTTTCTTATGTGCTCATAAAATGCTCTTTTCCACCATTGATTGTATCATTGCTGCTGTAGATGTGCAGAACAGTCTTGGTCTCTCAGTGGTCTCTGTGGACTGTTCTTGCGTGGGTTTGTTTGGTAGGTTATCTGAGTGACGTCCTGAGAGAGACACCTGCTCAGCAGAACATGTCCCTACACATCTCTGCCATAAAACACCCTCATACAGAACATGTGTTATACGCTGGGCACTTCTGTCCCTATTGCATTAGAGTGCTGTAACCAATCTTTCCATCAGCGTGTGCGTCATGGTTTCGAGTTGTGGGAATCAGCCCGAGCCAGGCAGGAGCATCGCAGAGTGGTCAGCACTCAGTTAACCCCGATCCCACAGTGGTTGCATGCAGCGCTTATACCCAGCCAACCCATTATTACTGAGTCAGGCCGGTTCATCTCTGTTCCACCAGGTTTACAACATGCTGTTATTTCAATAAAATACTCTTTACTTCATTGCCCTGCCCTGCCATCCCAGCTTGGCTGAAGCAGCGCTGAAGGCAGAATATTTTAGCAGGTAGTTGTCGTAAATATTTAATTAGCGATGACAGCACAGCAGTGATATTTTTAAAACTTTGTTAAGTTCATTGGTTTTAATGGTTCGCCTGCTTGAAAACCTAATAAGTGCAAATCCAGTAGGTTGGGACACAACTAACACCCCCTCCCTTCTCTCTCTGGGTGCCAGGCGTATCAATGAGAAGTCAGTGTGGTGCTGTGGCTGCCTGCCCTGCACCCCTCTGAGGATCGCAGCCACGGCAGGACACGCCGCCTGCGTGGCCTTCCTGATCGCTCAGGGAGCCGAGGTGGACCTGGTCGATGTCAAAGGTCAAACGGCCCTCTACGTAGCTGTGGTTAACGGTCACCTGGACTGCGTCCGGATCCTCCTCGAAGCCGGAGCCGATCCCAACGGCAGTCGGCATCACCGCAGCACCCCGCTGTACCACGCTGCTCGGGTGGGGAGGCTGGACATTCTGCAGGAGCTCATCAGGTGGGGATCAGTCTAACACCTGGCTTCTTCGTCAGACAGATAATCTTGTCTCACAGTACTGCAAACTGGTGACAGGTCTTGAGAAAGGTGCTGCTCTCCATGTTAAACCAGTCCATCCATCTCTCAGCTTTCTCTTTTCCTTTGTTTTCCTTTGCTTTTTACAATATTGGTTTTATTTCTTGTTTACACAGTGGATTGTCTGAAAGTCAGCATTTTGATCTACTGCCAGTTTTGCAATGCAATGTGTTCCAGTGCTTCAGGCGGCGTTTTGGTTATTTCCTGACTTTAAAAAACAGATTCTTTCATCTCTCCCAGAAAGC
Source organism: Centropyge bicolor (assembly GCA_037975185.1). NCBI lineage: Eukaryota > Metazoa > Chordata > Actinopteri > Pomacanthidae > Centropyge > Centropyge bicolor. Next base: position 2,392,475 of record JBBMOC010000003.1, on the reverse strand, counting down.
ACAAAAACAAATATTTGCAATCATGAGGTCCCAACAGTCGACAGCAGCAGCCCACATGGGACAGTAATCACACTGACACATAAATATTTGAAAAGAGAAAACATTCTGAGCAGATTGAAAAGGCAAAAACTGTGAATTTTACCCACAAAATATTTCATGGAGACACAAACCTTATTTGCACATTTTCTCTGCAGTCAACCAATATGTGTATTTTCTTCAGAGAGCATCAAGTTTAATAAAACAAAAAAACTGTATCCACGGTTTCTCTCTGTCCAGGTTCAATGCTGATGTGGACATGGACCACCAGCTGGGTCCCCGGCTCCTCTTAAGTGCTCGCACCCTCAACACCCTGGTGGTGTGTCCTCTCTACATCAGCGCCGCCTACCACCACCTCCACTGTTTCCAGCTGCTGCTCCAGGCCGGCGCTCAGCCTGATTTCAACTACACGGGGCCTGTCTGCCAAGAGGCTCTGACCCGCGGCCTGGCCTCCTGCCTGCTGGACGCCGTGCTGCGACACGGCTGCGAGGTGGCCTTCATCCACCTGCTGCTGGACCACGGGGCCAACCCGGCCCTCGTGCCCTGGGACGAGTCAGAGCTGGAGGCGCCCAATCGGAGGAAGGTGGATCGGGAGGCGCTCAAGGTCTTCCTGGAGGCCAGGAGTGAGTACAGTCTGTGAATGTGCTGATGCCAGTGAGGACTGATACAGTTAGAGGTAGTCAGGAGGTTGTGAATCCCAGCAGGAACTCTTCCAGGTTTTATTACTGTTGACAAGCTGAAGTAATTTTTTTTTGTTGTTTGTGGTTTCCTCTTAACCACCCAATAATTTCTCTTTTGTTACAAAAAATGATACAGCAGTAAAGAAGTCTAGTAAACAAACAAAGGGTTCATTTGCAAAAACAGATGTCTCAGTTTTTATTTATTTTCCTATCACTTTTTGTGTGCACTGAAGAGAGCTGGTGTTGGTTTATTCATTTTAAGAAAATTTTAAAATACAGAGAAACTAGTTTTGGTCATATGGGATCTGTAGGCCGTTGCCTTAAATGCCTGTGCGACAGGTTTGGTCTTGGCAACAGCGCCTCACTTCTTTCTATCGATCACCTTACATGAGTGGGCCTCTCTGCATTTTTAACTCCCAGGATGACAGTGAGGCTCAGTCTGCTCCTGCACAGAGTGAATCATCTCTCTGAGCTTAACATTCACACCTGGAAAACAGCCTTCCAATCACTAAACAACTTGTGCTGCATCTGTGGTTTTATTGGCTCACACTGTAAGTCCTTTCACTGACAAGACATTCTTACTGCATGCTACAGTGCATCCATGTTACAATTACACTCATCTCTAACATGTCTCACCATTTGTTGACAGCTCAGACCATAAAAACTTAAGGCTGACATGACTAACAACATGACCAACAAAGAAAAATGTGAAGTTCAGATTGAGTTTATTTAGTGATAACACAAAACAGTTCTGCTGCAGCTGCCTCTGCTTTCTCTCCTCTCAGGATGCCCCCGTAGGCTGACTCACCTGTGTCGCATCAGGATCCGCAGAGCCATGGGCAAAAACCGTCTCAACCACATACCCTCGCTACCGCTACCACAACCCATCAAGAACTTCCTGCTTCACCAAAACTGACAACCGTCCACCTTCCCTACTCCTGCACAGCTCATCCGACCCGAACCTTAGTCAGTCCCTGGATAGAGCGTTCTGTGAACCCAGTTTGCTGATTTGCTTATTATTTTCTAATGGTTACATTTTAAAGTTATGTCACACTCCTGTTACTGTGATAGTGCTTCTAACTTATCAGAGAAGCTATAGTATGTCCCGACTGATGGAAACTGTACGTGCATCCTAAACGTTTGCCTGGTGAGTTCTCAAAATACCAGGATGTGGAGATTCACTTTTCAGCTTAACAATTTGATATGAAGCCATGGCTTAATCTTGCCATATGTTAAATATCCTGTTCACAGGCAGAGCAACATTACCCAGATCTGGCTTCTTGAATTGCTCATTTATCTGTTCAATGTAAACTTAGATTTTAAGGCCTTTTACCAACTCTCAATCAGAGTGAAAGCAGAGCAAACCCAATCTTACATTTATACTGTAGATTACCACTAACAGGAAGTGAAAGGATAAAAAAAAAAGTGCCCTAGATTATTTTGTAATTCTGCTGCTTTTGATGCATGAAGCACTTTAATTTGGCCAGCGGTGTAATGGCTGGACGGTGGGCAAACTACAAACACTGTCGTTCCCTGTTTACATTTCTTTTTTTACCTATAGATTCTTTAGCCACATGCCTTAATATTGAGTTTTGGAAAATTGCCTCAATATTGGATTAGACCAGACATAGCAAAGATAAGTTCTAGATGTTTTCTTAAAATGAGCAATTTAAGCAGAAATGTTTAAACCTTAGATCTAATTACATGTTACTATAAAGAAGTAGAAAACAAACTGGTTTGAACATATTAAACAACACTGTCTCTGTGAATGAAAAGTACTTATGAGGAATAGGAATTACCCAGAAAGCTGCCTTCTCTGAGTCATCGCACCTGTTGCGTTCTGTGCATGTTTGCTGCAGAGCTCTGTTTTGTTTCTCAGGCGTTTTTTTCTGGTCATCATAATATATCAGTGGTTTTGCTTTGTATATCTCATATTTATTTGCATACAGTAAATGTGCAATAATTCTACCTTCTCTCCTGTAATTTCTTTTATCATCTGAGACTAAACAGGATTTCCAGAGCGATTCTTCAAAAAGCAAGATCAGTTTCCCTGTTTCCTGTTCTGTTAGCCGTCTCCTTGAGCGACCATGAGAGAATTATTCCTTCTGCTTTCCTCACAACCGCGTCCAACATCTGCTCCGGTCCAAATTATCAGAGCCAATGTCATGGGCAGAGTTTAGGTTTGGTTAAATCTAGTGGAAGAAAATCGCCCCTCCGTCAATATCAGGGCAACACAACCCTGCAAATGGTCTGGGTTTCATGGGCTTCATACCCAGAGATAGTTAAGTGATTGTTTGCCGCCACTGGAGATGTGGACTCTCCTTTTTTCCCATGTCCAAAAATGTGTCTTAAAACAGTTAAATAAAACAGAAACAGTGAAGCAGACTGATCCTCTATGGACGTCAAAGAAGTGCTGTTCATTGTTTCAGCCAACAAGAATCTTAAGATCAAGAACCTTTAAGAGAATTTGGAATAGACAGCGAATTTGTCTCAAATGACATAATGTTTTAATAGTTGTATTGTGAGTTATCAATAAGTAGCTTTGGATCACGCGCTAATGCATTAGGTTTTTTATCCCAGCTGACTTGCACTGGTTGCACACTAGATTAATCACTCATCAATCGATCTCTATCTTCTGCAGTCGTGTCTAATTCTCCCTCTTGTCTTGTGAGTTGTGATATCCTCCAGAGGGACTAATGCAATTTAATGCGAGGGTGATAGAGCACTGGATAGGGACATCAGTTATTGTTGCGAAGCTGATAAATGAGTCAAGATGTCATAAAGTTTGAGAAAACCACAATTTGGTGAAAACCCAACTGGCCCCGTGGAAAACGCGGAGCCTGGGAACCCTGAGTGGAAGCAGCAGGGAGCACGAGGGCCGAGGGAGAACATGGCGCTCCATCCAAAAAGTTCTGCTAAAGACTCGACGAGGCGGACTGGGTGGCTCTCTGAGAAAGCCTCAGGCGGAATTAAAGATTTCCTGCAAACATGTTTCTAAGAATAAATCTCCTGTCAGAGTAGAAAAGCCCCTGAAACAGTCTGTTTAGTATCTAGTCTCATTGGACAGTTAAATTCTCCATTAGGCAAATAAAGACACTTGATCGTCCACCTGATTAAAAAGTTTGACAATTACATAACAGTTAGTTCGAAGTTAACAATAGTTGGAAGCAATGGTGGACTTAAAGTAAGTACATTTACTCAAGTACTCTACTACTATGAAAATGTACAAATCTTAGGTACTAGTACTTTAGTGGTATATTTCTATCTTAGTTTTCAGATTGCAATTTTTGATCTTTTTAAAACCATGTATCTCCAAATTTGGTGATTCTGAATTTAGAATTTTTCTGAGCAACCAAAGGATTAAGTGTTTCTTTAAGGCTTAAGAAAATTCTCCTGCTTCTTCAGTTAAATAATCCCTCTTGGATGAACCAAAACAAAGCTGAAAACAGGCAGTTTTTCTGAGCTCATGAAAAGTTTTTAGAGATACGTGGTTCTGACACAACGATGCTACAAACATATAATGATCTTATGGAACTTAATGTAGTGTTGAAGATTAGCCAGTAACAGTATGTAAAGTAGTTAAATGAGCTCAACCTTAAACACGTACAGCTGTAAAATGCAACAGATTAATGCAGTAGGAATATTCATCCAAAAGCATCAGATCTAATAAGTAAAACTGATGTTTTACTGCAGAATGAGTACTTTTACTTTTGATACTTTAAGTAAATTTTTGACTTTCACTTGTAGTGGGATATTTTCACAGTATTAATAGAAGTACTTTTACTAAGGTAAAGGCTCTGAATACTTCTTCCACCGACAGAAGTGACAGGTTTTTCTTCCTGCTTGTGCACAAAAATTCACAACTGTCACATGAGGTCTCTAGATGGCACTGTCTTCCTTTCAAGCATGGCAGACATCTGGACGTCTCCCAGTGTCTCTCCTTCCTCTTGTTTCTCTTTCTTTCCCATCTCGCCCTTTGTCTCTCTTCCTCTCCTCTACCTCCCCTTCTCTTTCTCTCCGTCCCCCTCCGTCTCTCCTCCGTCGGCCTCCTCTCAGTTTTTCCTGCAGAGGATTCAGCTGTGGGCCTCAGCATGTGTCCTCAAGAGCCTCATCTTTTCAGAACTCAAGTCTTTCATTAACAGAACTCACACACACACAGAGAAAGACACAGAACAAGGCCCTCTGCACCAGCGCTGAGCGAAGCACAGATCGGACAGTTTGGTCAACCACTATCTTCCTGTGGGGAGTTTCCATTGCGAAAGACTTCTCTTTCAAGTCAGACTTATTTTATGTTACAGTTTATTTAGGAGGGCACCCTGCTGTGTTCACCATGGATAGATTCATCAGTTATTGGAGAGGAGTTTTAGATATCAAACCGACTCCAAACAAAATGATGAAGACTCACTCCTCCTCTCAATTAAAGTCTCAGGAAATAGTATTTTATTGGCGGCTGCTTTGTACACGAAAACTTCCAATCACGACCGTCATTAAATGTTAAAGTGATTTTCTTTGGTCAACAAAAGAGAAAACAAGTCGCTAAACGGTTTAGTTCTTCAGAGAATCGTGTGTAAGCCTGAAAAAGCTGAACGAGTTGTTCCTCCGTTTATTTGCACCACAAACTGCAATCAAAATCTCAACAGCCTGTGCTAATATCACCGCAGTGTTCCGCTGCAGCCGGGGACCAGCATGCAACGGGGCGCTGAGAGCAGCGCGGCTCGCTTCACGAGGTGACCGCAGCTTTTAGACGCCGATTAAAGGTTGTTTCCATGGATCTGCTGTTTTCGTATAAAATACTGTTGGCGTGTGTGTGTGTGTGTAAAAGAGAGAGTGAAATTGGTTTGTTTGGATCAAAATTCACCTGTGAGTTGTTAAGTATCTCCACCACAATCACTCTGTGTCGGCCTCTTTATCTCCTGCACTTGCTCTGGTGAGTTACTGTTTGATATCTGCCACACGCTTTAATTTCAATGATCTCATTCCACAGGCGCTCTGAAACTCTTCCTTTCCTCCAGATGGCCACATCCCTGCTCCTGCTGCCACACACACACGCACAGGTATTGTGACCCAGTGTTTATAAGATTTATCCACTTCGAGCTCCAGCACGCAGCCAAAGACATAATGCAGTTTAACGTGACTCCGTGAGACGACACGAGAACGAGTTCGTTATTTAACCGTCCAAGACAAGCAGCCTTTTCCGTTTCAGCTCACGTCACGTCCACTGAGCAGGAAAAGTCTGGGTGTGGATGAAGGAGTCTGAAAATATTGATCATGTTTGCATCACACTACAGCCCAGCACATGCGAAGTACGACGGCACGTCCGGAAGCACTTTTCCTCTATTAGAGCCGGCCTGCTCTATAAACACAACGCACACACGCAGGGAATTCCTTCAGCTTTATTGATATAATTAAGGAGTATATGGTTGGAAATATCGAAGGAATCCTAACTTATAAAAGCGTGTTTTAATTAGAAACCTCAGAGGGGCTTAATGAGTCTTAATTTGACTGTTTTCCAAAGGAGCCCCGGTAGTCGTGAAATGTGGCAAAGGCAGGAAGGATGTAAAGTGATTGCTTCTGTAATTACTGTCACAGTCTGTAACTTGGCTTTTAAAGTATACTTAATTAGTTCCCTCTCATTTGAGAGATGTTTCGTTATTGCATGTGTACTGCAGTTTTCCTCTCGGTAGGGTCTGACTTTCTAGAACAATGAAGCCGTAGAAACTAAGAGGAGAAGTCAGTGTAAAGTTTAAGTCTTGGACAAACAAATGGTATATTCCATTAAACTAATATTATCCATGTTCAGTCATGAGCAGGGATGATGGGAAATGAGCTGGTGGGCTGTGAGCCTGGTGTGGATAACAGAGCCTTTATGATTGACTGGTTCTGTTCTTGCTGCCCTGTTATAATACTTCACTTTAGGTGGTGCTAATTAGGCTTTATGAAGATCGTCAGGTCATTACAGACAGAGCTGTGTTCACTGGAATCAGAGCTTGATGAAAAATGTGCTGGTTCAACACCTAATCAAGTAGCTGAATAACACTGACTCAAATATTTCAGGACGATGTGTAAATCATAAAATCATGTGATGATTTGTTTATCCTTGTTGACATATGGACAATTGAAAACAGCACAAAAACAAAAATTGAATATTTGACCTCATCATGATTTCTGTAAATCTGTATCTGCAGCAACATGTTTCAAACAAGTTGGGACAGGAGCAACAAAAAACTGTGAAAGTTGTGGACTGATCCAAAAACACCTGTTTGGATCATTCCACAGGTAAACAGGTTCATTGGTAACAGGTGATAGGATCATGATTGATTATTCATGTACTGGAATCTGGGTTGTACATGGAAGAAGACACTAACATATTTGATGTTTTGCGCAAAAATGCTTCTGAAGTGTACATAGTTTTAGTCAAGTTTGGAAAGTATGGTAAACTGTTGGCTGGACCTTGGTACAGACATCCATGTTCCCTTCAGGATAAATTGTAATAAGTTTGCTGATCAATTTACTTTTCATCTATTGCCATCATCCTGTCAAACTTTCACTGCATCCAGAACTCTTAAGGCCAAACACCTGCTGAACTAATGGCTTTACCGTCAGCCTCAGCAGTACTTTGAGTTTAGTCTTGATTAGCAAATGTTAGCTTTTTAACATACTTTAGTAAGAGGGGTAACATTGGAAACACCATACTTACCAGACATTGCCATGTTAACACTGTCATTGTGGGCATGTTTTTTATATGCTATTTTTATGACATATATTTTATATGATATTAACTGTAACTGTATTAACTGTAAAGTGCAGGGCTGTTCTAACTCCAAGTTTTGTTTTTGAATGTGTTGAAAAAAAGTTCAATGTTAGTATTTATATCCTGTCATTCACGTTTACTCTTCACTGTTTCTATTCTGAGCTAAATGCTGACACAAGGCTACGTCTCCACCACCAAAATATACAGATGTGATGAACCTGCCTGCAACCTAAATACTGTCTATTGTTCTGCTAAAAAGGAGATGAAAAACTGACTGATTGTGTCTCTGCTACATGTCAAAACAAAAGGTTTAGTAACAAACAGTCTTTTGAAAATCAGGTCCGACATTATGTTGTGTATCTGAGTTTGTGAGTCGAGGGATCAGTTCATGGCAGCGTGCAGCATGACAATGTCCATTACCCCAAACTACCCATGTTTAATTACTTCCGTAGAGCCGGGCTGCTCATGGGAAGGATTTTCCGCCACTGAGAAGATCTGGTGGTTTGGAGCAGGGAGGGGGGCATCTTGGACGGGGAACAAAGCTGCAGAGCTGTCGTGGACGGTCGGGTTGGAGGACTGCGGGTCTCCTCCTCTTCTTCCTCCTTCTCGTTCCCCTCACAAAACGAACCAGGAACCATCGGGCAGCTTCCCAAACCGCTGCCTGACAACAACATGGGCAAAAAGAAACCCCAGTTAAACAGAAGAGGGGAGAAGAGGAAGAGAGTCATTCAGTGGCCGCCACTGTGGGAATGTTGTAAACTGTGCTTTCCTGAGGCCTTGGGAATCCCACACCAGAGCTGGAACCTGCGGGCATGGAAAACGGGGCCTGCCTCCCCCGAGAGACGAGATGTCAGATGCAGAACAACATCACTTGATCACTTGGCGTGGGGGAGCTGGCAGTGACGCAGTTTCTCTACTGTGCAGTGTGACAGAACAGAACAACTAAATACTACAATAGTGAGGACAGAAGCTGGCTGAGCGAGGTACAGAGGTAGATGTCAGCTGCTGCACGTTAGTCTTTTAGGGATCTGGAGTAAGAGAAATGACTATTTAAAACCGTCTTGGATCCATGGCTGCATTACCCAATGTGCACAGTGGGCAACGGCCTCCATGCCACAGACCATTAGGGGCCCCGGAGGCACCAGATTTATGGTGCAACAATTAGTTTGTGGCTATTTGGTCAGTTGCAAATTGGTTTGGGAACATGCACAAAGGCTTAATGTTTAAACTGAAATTACAAGGGCCTTATGGTCCATCCTTCCAAGTCCCAAAGCCCTGTCTTACAGAGGAGCCCTGTGTCGAAATGTAGTTTGAATACTACTATTAATCCAGTTCTTTTTTTATGTTCATAAGGTACGTTTCCCCAAATAGATTTGTGTTCAATCAAATACCAACAACTGACACATGTTAAACCTGGGAGCTGGGTAACATTAGCATAGGAGCATGAGGTAAAAAGTTTTCTGTCATGGCTGCATCCCGCTGCTTCCTCCATCTCTAACAACTATACGTCTTTTGCAGTTCTTTGTAGTTTCAAAGTGATGATACAGTCAAGTACTTTCAGACAGTCTTTCATTGAGGGCATTCATGGCGTGTTCACATGAAATACGGCAGATGAAGTTGTGTGAAGCCTGAAGGCGCCTTTCGATGGTTTGACCGTGGTGTAAGGTTATTGTATGTCAGTCTGTGTGAGATGGGTCTGATGAAATTTTGGTTGCAATCTGTGTCACATTATGCAATTTTAGTTTGAGACATGTCAGGCTGTGAGATGAATGCACAGCGATGCAAATAGAAAAACATATATGAGAGCAGAGGCGTGTCATCAGCTCGTATCTGCACTGCCACAATTTAAAGCAAGTGAGTCCCACAAACTATTTTTTCCTGTCATCTCCATTGTTCTGTCATTCTGACAGCTTTAGTTGGTTGGTTATGTTAAAGATTTTTGCATAGACAATATATGAAGTGCTTATAAAAGATGTGTGTATATATGTATGAAAATATGTATTTATGTGTGCATGTAAGCATGTGTGTTAATGTGTACGTATGAAAATATGCCTGCATGTATGTTTGTATGTATGAAAATATGTATGTATGTATGTTTATTTGCTTCTGTGTGTATGAAAATATGTACTTATGTAAGCATGTGTGTTAATATGTTTGTATGAAAATATGCATGTATGTATGTATATGTCTACATGTATATATGAAAATATGTATGTATAAAAATATGTAAGAATATAAGAAAGTATGTTAGTATGCATGTATGTATTTTTATATGCTTGTATGTATGTATGAAAATATGCATGTATATGTCTTCATGTACATATAAAAATATGTATGCATGAAAATATGCATGTATATATAATTATATAAATAAATGTATGTCTGTAATTATGTATATATGCATGCATGTATGTATATATGCATGTTTGTGATGTTTGTATCTATGTCAGTGTGTGTATGTATGTTTGTATGTAGACCAATGTATGTTTGTATGCATGTATATATCCATCCATCCATTATCTACCGCTTACTCCTTTGCAGGGTCGCGGGGCGGGCTGGAGCCGATCCCAGCCAACTTCGGGCGAAGGCAGGGGACACCCTGGAAAGGTCACCAGTCTGTCGCAGGGCACATATAGACGAACAACACATAGACAAACAACCACTCACACAGTCACAGTCACACCTAAGGGCAATTTAGGGTAGTCAATTAACCTTAGCATGTTTTTGGACTGTGGGAGGAAGCCGGAGTACCCGGAGAGAACCCACGCTGCACAGGGAGAACGTGCAAACTCCACACAGAAAGATCCCAAGCGCCCTGACTGGCAGCTATTAGTAACAAGGACATTACAATAAAAAATTATGAAGCAAATCTGAGATGGTGCAAAAAAATTCACCTAAAAAAAAATATCACATACTATACATCAGCGTTTTTTACTGGTCCACATGCATGTGAAGGCTTAATATCTCTGAAACTAGTGGAGATATTGGCCTGA
>JBBMOC010000003.1:2210314-2372116 GCA_037975185.1 Centropyge bicolor | reverse complement strand
TAAAACAATCACATACTATACATCAGCGTTTTTTACTAGTCCACATGCATGTGAAGGCTTAATATCTCTGAGACTAGTGGAGATATTGGCCTGAAAGTTTGCACAGCAGCTATTAGTAACAAGGACATTAAAATAAAGTATTTTTTACTGGTCCACATGCACATGATACTCCTTTCAGACGAGTATCCGTCACGGATAAAGCATTTTTGACGAATACGATTATGATTCTAGTAAAATCCGTCAATATCCATGTTCGTGCTGAAGGGAAATCCTCATTGTGTAACTGACTGTCTTCGCGCTCTGTGATTGGCCAGTCACACACAGCGCCTGTGCATATGTCCATACATAGATATTTTCATACATACATACATAAATACAAACATATATATTTTCATACATACATACTAACACACACACTTACGTACATAAATGTTTTCATACAAACATACATACATACATTTTTCATACATACTAACACACATGCTTACATACATACACACATACATACATACATATTTTCATACATAGATATTTTCATACATACATATTTTCATACATACATCCATGCACGCTAACACACATGCTTACATACACACATACAAACATATATACATACATACATATATATTTTCATACATACATACTAACATACATGTTTACGTACATACATACATACCTAACATACATATTTTCCACACATACATCCATAAATTCATACATACATACTAACACACATGCTTACGTACATACATATTTTCATAAAAACATTCATACATACACACATACATATTTTCCACACATACAAACATACATACACACTAACACACATGCTTACATACATACATACATACATACATACATACATACAAACATACATATATATATATTTTCATACATACATACATACGTACTTTCATAGATGTTTTCATACATACTAACACACATGCTTACATATATACATACATACATATTTTCATACAAACATACATACATACACACATACATATATACATACATACATACAAACATACATATTTTCATACATACTAACACACGCTTATGTACATACATACATATTTTCATACATACATACATACATACATATTTTCATACATACTAACACACGCTTATGTACATACATACATATTTTCATACAAACATACATATTTTCATACATACATACATACATATTTTCATACATACATATTTTCATACATACACACCAACACACATGCTTACATACATACATACTAACACATGCTTACATACATACATACATATATACTAACACACATGCTTACATACATACATACTAACACATGCTTACATACATACATACATACATATATTCATACACATATATATTTTCATACATATATACTAACACACGTGCTTACGTACATACATACATATTTTCATACATACACACCAACACATATTTTCATACATACTAACACACATGCTTACATACATACATACATACATACACACATACATATTTTCCACACAATTTTCAGTTTTGAACTGTTAATTGAAAAAAGCTTTGTGATGGTGAAGCTTTGGACTAATTATGATAACATTTCTTACTATTTTCTCAGCTTTTACAGATCAAATTTGAATTTTTGAATTTCCCCACTGTGGGAGGAATAAAGGCTTATCTTATCTCAAACAACCAATTGATTATTGGACAATATAAACAGCAGATTTATCCATAAAGAAAACTATTTCTAGTCCTATACAAAATAGTTCAAATTGAGCTCCACCTTCAACAAACACAATAGCAAAATCTTGCTTTTACGTTAATGCATGAGTAATAATAATTTAATGACATATAACAATCACAGGGGACATGTTTTCTACATTGGGTACTTTTACTTTTAATACTATATATACATCTTCTTGATTATACTTAAATACTTTTACCTAAGTAACATTTTCAATATAGGACTTTTACAAATAACAGAGTATTTTCACAGTGTACTAAGAAAAATCTGTATACAAAATTTTATTCCTCCGCCACTGCTGAAAGAAGTTTGAAGCATGCTGAGGCTTTTGCTTCTGCTGGCCTGAGATCTGAACTTCATTATATGTGTGCATCTGCCTCTCCCTCTCTCTCTCACTCTCTCTGAGTTGCTGTCACAAGTTCCTCTGTACCCACAGTCCTCCTGACCGTACTGAGCAAGGAAGAGCGATACCACGAATAACATCAGCAAAATTATTTTGGACATAATAAGCATTTATCATAATATGATGTTGTTTTCTAAAATGGCTGTACTGTATTTTGAGAAACGTGGCGAGCAGCGTTAACGCTTTAGTTCACAGGCCTCAGCTCGCAGTGTAATTCTTCCCCATTCACTGTCTAATTTAGATACTGACCACTGTGCAACCACTGAGTAAATGATAATCAAACAGATGAGCTGATAAAATTGATTTCCCCATGACTGTTCACTTTAAAACAGGAAGCCCTCAGAACATTTGTTTATTATTGTAGTCGAGCATCAATGGAATGGCACTTGAGGAAAAATCTGACAAAAATTACGAATGAAAACCTGATGAAAACTAAGCATAATTTCACAGAAGTAAAAACACTGACTGACATGTTGATGCTTAAGTCGAAGCCTTCATCCAACGCGTGCATGTTTGTCTCACTGCGCAGGTTCAGCTGCGAGGCCGCAGTGGAACACCACATCAAATCGACCATTTCCTCCACTGATAAGCAGCTTCCCAGATCTGCTAGAAAGAGCAAGAAAAGTTAAAAAAGACATTTAGGGAAATGGTTTTGGCAACAGTAAAACTCAGCCTCCGCGCACTTCAGAAACTAAGCCCTTCACTCTGTCGCTGAAACACGAAATCTGGTTTTACTTAAATAAGTGAAACATTCTTCATATGGTGTGAGACATTTTCACTTGTTTCCAGCGAACATATCACTGTTTCACAAACTCTCCTGAAACAAATGACAGTTTCCTGAAACTCTGTCAGATCAAGCTACTGTTGAAGGTACAATAATATCACTTGATTGTAAAAGCATTAGTTGCTTTGTCAAGCGAGAGGAGCTTCTGTAAAATGGCTGGTTTAACTGCTGTGTTTATGTGTGTGTGTGTGTGTGTCCTGTAATCTTAAAAGCAATGAAGAGCAATACACAGTCACAAACATACACAACTTCATTCAGCATCTCAAGATTCATTCATTAACCTGGGATTTTCCATGCTGTCTTTTTAATGCATTTTCCAAAAATCCATGTAATGGCTCATAAAAAAAATGTCAGATGCACAGTTGCGTGTGATGAAAAACACTTGGAGGAAACTAACTGACAGCGACGTTGCTAATTATAGAAAATACTAGAAAGCAGAATGAGTATTATTTACCAGATTTCTGCAGACATGGCTGCACACTCATTACCCTCACTTATAACGTAAGGTCCTGATCCATCCTGGCAGTGTTCAGCACTTGATACAAATACATGATGATATAATGTGTAATGGGAATAAAGCGTGTAGGCTGGGATCAGTGCAGCATTGCGTGACCGTGAAGCCAACATCCTGTCCTCAGTGAATTCCATGGAGGAGTGTGCGGCTCCTTTGGTTTCCGATGCTTTTTCTAGAGTCCCAGCAAAAACGTGTGTGTGTGTGTGTGTGTGTGTGTCTCTGTGTGTGTTTGTGTCTTTGCGCGCCTGGGGAGGAGAGCGACTTGATTTACGTTTCTAGAAGTCACCTCTTGCACTGGGACATTCCGCCGAGACCGAAGTGAGAGGATATTTCAGTGTTTGACTTTAAAGAGAAGGCAGGGGCAGCGTTTTTACTGACAAACAGGGACTGATCTAACTGTCCTCACTGCTGTTAAAGAAAAATTTGCATTTGTTTTCACAGCAAAGGTGGACGGGTTAAAGCAAGGCACACAGCCCCAATCATCACAGGTATTGGACTGGGACCATGAACTGCCTCCGAAAAGAAAAAGGGTTCATTTCAGTCGCCTACACCCGATTCCAAAGAAGTGCTGTATGAAACATGAATAAAAACAGAATCCATTCACTTACAAACTGTTTTTCCTGACAACAGTTTCACTTGTTCCTGAGCGCATGTATTAATCTCCTTTATACAATCATGTGTTCACAAAGTGTTGAACCTCTCTCCATCCTCGCTTGTGAACGACTGAGTCTTTCCAGGATGAACCTTTCATACCCAATCATGATCCTATCACCTGTTACCAATGAACCTGTTTACCTGTGGAATGATCCAAACAGGTGTTTCTGGATCAGTCCATAACTTTCACAGTCTCTTGTTGTTGTTGTTTAGGAAACATTTACAACACTTTTGACAGAAAGCTTTATTTGTCCTGCAATAACAGCTTATAAAAAGACAACATTTTAACTATATTGATTAATAAAGTAATAGCTTGTGGAAATGCAATGAGAATGCATTTACTATCATGACTCAGTATTGATTGTGAGATTGATGTTAAATACTATATACATTTGTTTAAATAATGGCCGCCTAATGGGAGGATGTGCAATATGTGTCCAAAAGGAAACATGTTTGCTGTTAGTTTCAAATTCAAAATCAAAACCAAATAATCACATTTTAATATTAAAAGTTTGGAGTTTTTGAAAGAGTCAACCTGAAAGCGTATCCACTGCTGCTTCTGATTGACAGGAAGACCAAGCCCAAAACAGACTTTAAGGATAGATTTAGACAGCTTGTCCCGCTGTGCTCCTCTCTGGGCTGAGCTATCTGTGATCTGTGTCCTCTCCTGTGGTCTGAGAGCCAGGCACCCATTAGCACAACCCATCTCTTTAATCAAGGAGGTACCGAAGGACGCTCTGCTGACCGCAGGAGGCCTCCTCTCTTATTTTCTCACCCACTGGCACGCCCGCTCGGTGGGAGAGTCCTGAGGTTTGTTAAGGCCTCAGTGAGTCAGTGACAGGTGGACAGGTGGTGGTTCAAGAGCACAAGTGGGAGCGTCGGGGCCTCGCGGCTAAAAATATGTGGGGAGCCGCTGCCGAACGGCAAAGAGAGAAGCATTTATTCAAGATGACAGCCAAAAGATGGAAATTAAAAGACTCGAGTTGATGATTCTGCATTAATTTTTACCCTTTCTTTTTCTTCATATTTGTGGTGTTAACCCTCTTGGGAATATTCGATGTTGCCACGATCTACAGTTTAAAATTAAATTGTGGGCTCTTTGGGCACGACAACAACAAATCTGACAAAATACCAGGAAAAAAAAAAACACTAAATCAAAACCTCTCCACACAATAGGAGAAAGCCTACACAGTGTGTGAGATGAATGAATGAACGGATGAATGAATGGGCCACCAAACACGCAAAAACTAAATTTATAGACCTTTAAAAAGAGCAGAAAACCTAAACAAGTTACACCAAACATCATTTGTTGGTGCCAACTTCATGCAACCAAACAATAATTTCCAAGTTTCTCAGCCAGTCAGATATTCCAAATATGTCAGGAGATAAATAAAATTTGCAGCAAAAGTCCAGAGATAGAAACTTCTTTGTTTGGACTCACTCTTTTTTGATAGTTTTCTAAACTGCCCTTGTAGCCTTAAATGACAGACAATAGTCAGTTCCAGAGGTTAAATCATATGTTTGCATATGTTTAGAAGGGTGAAGGAAGATTGATAGTTGAGAGGAACTGAAGCACCGCAGGCTGTTCTTCTCTGCTGTTGCTCTGTCAGCGTCACAGCCGACCATCAACACCAGGGTCCTTGTAGAGCAAAGCTGTATTTCTCAGCGAGTGAGACAATCTTATATTTAGATTTAACATTCAGAGTCACTTGTTTTAAGTTTGGATTGGATTATCTAGTGCTGACTGTGCAAAGCTGTTTGACTTGATTCAAGCTCTGAAGATTCAAGAGGGGATATTCTCAGCTTGTTTTTGATGAGATTCTTTTGTACTTTTTTTTGTACTTCATCTATTTCTTGTCCAGTCAGTGATGGCGTTTCCTTTGAAGTTACATGTATTTTTTTTTAAAAAAATAGCCCGGATAATCTATCTAGACTATAGTATGTTAGTACGGAAATAGAGTATTAGTGATTTCCATTTGGAAGCAAACTTCATGATTAGCATTAATGCCATCCAGATACAACAGTTTTTTTTCTTTCGCCATCAAAGCCCAGTCATAAAATTAGCAGCACAGCATTTCTAAGAAATGCAAATGGCTTATAAATTCAACCACACATCGAATGAATGCATATCAGGGGTTGAGTGGAATTCATGCCACTTTGCCAAGTTATCTACAAGCCAATAAAAACAGACCAAGAAATGACGTGGCATTTGATTTTCTTAACATTTACGTCGCCTATAAAATGTAGATCTAACAGTGTCAAAATAAGTCTTGAGGTTGACTGCTGTCAGCAATTTTGACAAAATAAATAAAAGCTTTTACTGTGATGGATCACGAAGCCTGAGCAGCTGCAGGATCTGTGAAATATGCTTTCATGCTTTACTGGAATAAATGACAGCAAACAGCTTCTTTTGAAGGGACGAAAAACCAGCTCTGGTCTGCAGCTACATGGACTTAGCTCCGACACCAGCAGGACAACAGGTCCAAACACTCGTATGTTTAGAAGTGATTTACCTGCAGTGGTTCTCTGCAGGTGTCCAAATGTGTGTATATCTGAGTCTGAGTGTGTGGGTGCATGAACAATAATCAGTGGTCCATTGTGTGAGCTGCTGCTGATTGTTTTTATGTATTTAATTTGGGCTTTGTTGGAAGAGGGAGGTAGGAAACAGGCCGGCTCTGGTTTGTTTTTTTATAACGCACCACATAAACATTTCAAATTCTGACCCGTTTTATTTATCGCAGCTCACATCCACATCCTATGGTAATGGTCGCCACATTTCTGGGATGAAAGACTATGATGTGCTTGCATGTGCCAGGAGTTCTTAGAGCGAATGTGCATGTATGTATATATACTGTATATATAGGTATGTACAGTATATCAGCTGGGTTATGTGTATAGTATATGTGTGGGGCTGTATAGATTGTTAAGGGTTTGAGTGTGTTGTATGTTTTGGTGTGTGTGGGTGTTTCAAATACAACGTGGCGAGCTCTCTTTTTCCTGCCAGCGTGTTTGATGGACAGTAGTCCTGCCAAGCATGTGTATATGTGTGTGCATGTGCGTTCTTGTGTGTGTTTACTCTGTCAAATGTGTCCCATATGTGGGCGCACACTTCCTCCCCGTTAATGCCCAACACCACCACACTTGAGCGAAATGGTGTTTGCCAAGTACATTTTGAGATGATTGGGGTTCCAGATGGATGACGAGTTTTACAAGGACGATCAACAATATTATGATAAGGTATTTGTTCTGACATGGGAAGTGAGAGCACAGCTCATTTGTTTCTGCATGTAATAATGTGCTCTATTGTGTTGATGTTAACTCTTTATTTCGGAAGTTAATAGTAAATATTCTGTGTAGTAATATCACAGTACCTATGTCAACTATTTGCAGTTTTGTAAGCCATTGTAATCCTGATTGGAGGTTGTACTTGTGGGAGCCATGGCATACATGAATTTGAGTATCCATGAATTCTGAGTCATCTTATCTTTAAACACACGTTCTAATAAACAGTGGTGTCATATTGATGTAAAAAAACAAAACAACAACAACAACAAAAAACGCTGCTCTTCTCTTAAAGAGCTCTCTCAAACCAAACACTCTCCTGCCTCAGTAAGTGATACTGGGGTACCACAAGGCAGTATGCTGGGTCATTTTCAGTTTCTTCTAGATCTCCTATGTATATGTAAATACTCAAGTCGGTGACTATATTCTTATGACACATAACTACCTAGTCACTGCTTTTGAGCTTAGTTCCACACTCGACTTCCCAGATTCTGCGACAAAAGTTATAAACTCAAAGTCTTGCCTAGACCTTTGCATGCAACATATCTACTAAGTGAATATATACATTGCTGCATAGATAAAACAAAAACAAATCTACAAATGCATCTCTAAATACAAAACATACTCCACAAATAAAAAAACAACTACAACAAAAATTCTTCATAGCGCTATAAACCATTTTTTCTTAAACCCACACCACACAGCGTGGCAAAACAGTCATCGTTGCTCATCTGCAAAGCCTCATTTTGCTGTGGCTTGTTGTTTTATACTCGCTGTCCTGTCTGTACCCGTCTCATCCTGCTTCACCAGAGAACGAATCAAGCAACCACCTCATGTCAACGAACATATTTGGGATCTTTGTTGACAATAGTTTAATTTAGTGTCTCTGGGGTCCCTTCATTCGAAGAAATTTTCTCAGAGACAAGACTTCCTAAACCTCACAGTGAGTTTTTCTGGGGTTGTTTACTATGAGGTGTACCTTTTTTTTCTTTTGGATTCATCTTTGCGACAATAAACTGCAATGCCAAATTTTTGTTTGGGTGCCTGCTCACTGCTATGAGTAATGGCTGCATATATCACTGTGTTACAGTCCATGTTTTCAGTCTGCAGATCTGCATAGTGTAATATGTGTTTGCAGCGTCACAGACTGCTCTTTGTATCGGTACAACTTTACAGTCATGTGTCTCATCTTTTTACCTTTAGACCCAGACACATATTAGCTGAAGCCAATCTAAATCATTCTGGTTGAACCAAGGCACTGAACGGTCCAGTGCTCTTCACGGTGTCGTAAAGCACGGCCTCATGAAAAGCTCAGTGCACAGCAGGTGAGTTCGAAAGGAGACCTGTGGTGTCCTGTAAATTTACATCAATGTCTGAGATCACTTTCTCAGACAGGCTTTGCCAAGATTGTCTACAAAGCTGAATTCGACATCGCTAAAAGCTATAAGGAGAAAAAAACATGAAAAATTCAGCTGCACCTAAAGGGAAGCCTGTACACATGGGAAGTATAAAACAGACCTGTGGGCACATGGAGATAAACATATACTGTGTATTATGTATATTAGAAAGTATTACTTACACCTTCAATTCAACTGTGCATTCACAATAAGTCAGGAAAAAGACTACACTCCACAAACTGGTTCCAAAACTCAAATTGGATCTCATCATAAAGACGCGAGTACAGGTACATAAACACACACGTATGTAAACACAAAACAAAGCTACCAACTCTAAAAGGCTAATGGAAGAGAAGACTAGGACCATTGAAGGAAGTGACCACAAAAGAGCAGAACATCATCGACCACAGTAATCACTTTTCGTCACTGGCTTAAACCTCCTGGTTCAGACTCTGTTAATCCAAACAGTACGATGGTTAGGTCTCGTCGCTCAGCATGATTTTTCTCTTCGCTTGTTTACTGATGTAGATGGTAAATTAATAGGATGTGCAAATTGGTTTAGGCAGAAAGGTTTTAAATCGAATAAAGAGAGAAACCAAATACGTGAGTGGATCAAATATTTTGATGCAATTAGTTGATGCGTATAAAATAAAAAGAAAACTTGAGCAATGAGAACAAAGAGGAGAAATCGATTTTGAGTGGATTCATTATGAGCCGATTCCTCACCTCTCTGTTCCAGGTCACACTAGGAACCAGCAGGTCTCCTCCTCCAGACTCGACGTGAGCATCACTCACCCCTCCTCTCCTCTCCTCTCCTACCATCCCATCCTCCGGCCTAATTCAAAGCATCTTGTGGGGTGACTGCAGCGGAGAGAAGGATGTGGCTGAGGCAAATGAAAGAATCATAACAACAGGATCAAAGCAGTCCTGCAAATCTATTCCTTCTGGACATGGCGGCTTTTGCATGAAACAAAGAGAGTCAAAGACAAGACAGACAGGGCGATGCACAGAAAGGGAAGGGAGGGATAAAAGGAAAGAAAAGAGGAGAGGAGGGGAAGAAAGACAGAGTTATGAAGCCCGTATCTGGATGGAGACGGTCATCGCACGTGCTGCTGGGTGATTGATGCTCCGCTCGTCCATTCCAGCTTCTTCGTGTCTCGCTCTTCCGTATGTCGATCACATCAGCTCTCTGCAGCTGTGTCAAGACCTATCCATGACTCTGACTAGTCAAGCTGCCTTTTATATTCCAACTTCTGACTTCTCACATCAGTTTACTGCTTGGTCTGGTTGACACACCAAATCACATTTAATATCAGTGCATTGTGTTTGTTTTCACTTTTTTATCATTATAGAGGCATGAGTATCGTTCTGTTGATGAGTAAGTAAGATTTACAGTAAATATACTGTGTCTGCATATTTGTGAGTACACAACACTCTGGAGTCTCGAGTCATTTTTGTTCTGACATTCTGTACTTTCATTTTTGCTTTTACGCTACCTTTAAAACTGCACTTATAATATAATTTTTTCAGCTCTCTTACTTATCATTTTATCAAGTATGAAGCTGCCAAACACCAGAAATATGAGAAAAATTACAAATGCGCCTATTAGAATTTTAGAAATCTTTAGTGATAATCACTCAAAATATTACTGTAGACCAGTTCAAGAAAAGAAATCAAGAATAATATTTTTTCACATTTAATATATATAAATGCAGCACTGTAAGAAATAAAACTACAGTATAGTTTATTTCCATATAATGTGATTTTATTTTTTACTCGTTTTCATTTAATGTGAATGTGTACTTGTACTTGTAAATCACTGAAAAATATTAACAATTGAAAGTTTCAAAATTTTCTTTCCAAAAATTTCAAAGCCCAACATCAACACTTTTAACTGTCATCTCAACTTGTCTCTATGTGACATATAAATCATGTATATAAGTTATGTTACTATAAAATTAACCTGCCTATATTCACAGATGAATAGAGACTTCAGGACCCTGATAAATGATGTGGATTGTTTCAGGACAGTCTAGAAAACCTTAGAATCAGTGTAAATATACATAAAAATCTTCCTGTTGTACCTGCTGTGTTTGTCAAACTCTACACACCTGCAGTGAAGTAGGATTAACCAATCAAGTATTTACAGCAGGAAGTTCTTGTTGACCATCTGTTGTTACACTTGTTTTTAGCATTATCTGCCTTTGTGTGGTCTTTTATTTGGAACTTTTTAATCCTTTCCCCTCATGAGTATTTCACTTTACATCACTGTCTGGCCTCATTGAAAGCAAATTAAAGACACTGAAGTTAGAATCAGGAACATCT
Source organism: Centropyge bicolor (assembly GCA_037975185.1). NCBI lineage: Eukaryota > Metazoa > Chordata > Actinopteri > Pomacanthidae > Centropyge > Centropyge bicolor. The sequence goes on along the minus strand of JBBMOC010000003.1, from coordinate 2,361,033 downwards.
CATCCAGGACATATCTGCATTTTATAAGTCTGAGATGAGAACATTACTCTTAATGTGATAAATATTCCAGCACTGCTTTTCTTCCCTGTGCTCCTCCTTGTTTCATCTCCCTCAAGCTGGAACAGAAAAAAACCCAGAGCAAGCCAAATCTGCACTCTGCACGAACTGCATATTTAGATCATGATGCATTGATCCTCATAATTCACATGGTTCTGCCATTTTACACTCAATTTACAATATGTTACAGCTTGAGAATCCACAACACATTTTCCCCGACTTAAAAGACAAAAGGAAATTATGGAAAGACACGGGGCGAAATCAAACCGGCGTAGCTTCTCAGGCCGGGCACTGTCACTTGGACTGCGCGCTGTGTTTCGAAACACATCAAAGAAAATCAGGATTTTGCCTGAAAAACCACAACATGACGAGCACCCCCTCCTCCCTCCCCCTCCTGCTCCCCTGGCCTTGTAGCTCCCTCGGGGAAAGGAAAATGTGGATTCTCAGAAGTATTATTCCAAAAAAATATACACACTATGAACAAGAGTGAGAAATACATATTCCAGATCCATCAGTAAAAGCCTCATGTTTGGATCCAGGCCTTTTGTTTGACTCTTTTGAGATGCCAGGGGGTCCGCAGGGATTGGCAGGTTTACAGTTTTGGGGGTATGTGGGGCTGTTGGGAAACTGGGGCATTGGCTGTGTAAAGAGCCACCTCCTGAAAGTCTTTGTGAAACAAAGAAGTTGCTGTGTGACAGTTTAGTAGAAGCTTCCCAGTCACTGTATGGGCCTTTGTAATCACCACAAAAGAACATACCAGCAGAGTAAGTCCATAACTCATCCACACAAACAAACTCTGATGTCGGTAAATGAGGCCGAACTCCAACCCCTGAAGGGTGAGACTTGGCTTTTGTGGCGCAGCTTGATGAAGGCAAACAATGCAGCTGTATGCTGACGAGGGGACGGGACGGGACGGGAGAGGGAAAAGTGGCAAGGCGTTTGGTCCGAGCCCGACGTTTGCTGCCGTGAAAGTCCAACGCTCCATCGACGGCAAATGTCTTGATACATTTGTTTTATGGTGAATTCTACCGGTCACATCCCATTTGTGCCGCTGGGTATTTGTGCAATCACTTCGCTGTAACTCAGCGGTGATGACAAAAGTTTGGGACGATTGTTAGATTGAAAGCTGCTGCCTGTTTTTTTTTTTCTCTCTCGATCACTTGACTTCATTAAAGGGCCGTCCAGAGAAACAGTCTGTTAGCAATCACAGCCTTTACAGAAGAATCTGTCTGTTGTCAGGTAAAGAAATCTAATATCTATACAAAATGAAAGTAAGTCATCAATATGAAACAATAACACGATTACAGTGTGGAGTTTTAAGCATATTTGATCCATACAGCTGAAACATATACGACCACAGTTTTTTCAATGACTCACGCCTAAAAAACGATGACAGCAGCGCTTGGGTGGCCGACGTCAACGCTCCGATGAATCTTTACGCTGATGTTGTGAACCCCCCCCCCCCCTTCCCTGTTTTCGGTCTAAACTTATCAGTGTATGGTTTGACGCACGCTGCCAAAGACCTCACAGAGTACGCTCGCAACGGCCGAGCAGCAGAGGCCTGAGGAAAAGCTCGGCCAAGGCCGTCCGTGACAGCTGGCACACCACACGGCCTAAAACAATACACAACGTGTCCCTCCTGACGGCCATCAGTACACACTCGTGCAGTCACGGCAGGGGGAAGAACACACGCTCGCCCTGACATCTCCAGACAGCGAAAAATAAACGGAGCGATGGAAAAAGAAGATGCATAATGAATACCAGTGGTCTGGCAGAGAGGAAAACTGATCTTCTTCTCCATCATACAGAAGGACGTCTCCCGGTGTCATTGTGCAATAAAGATCTTGCGAGCCCTTTTTCACTCGGGACCCGGCCATGTGCAGGCTGCCTAAGTGTCATTGGAGAGTTAGCGCCAGGACCATGAAAGCACTCGCCGCAGGTCATTAAAATACCTCTGAGAATATGGGATGCTTATCAAATAATATGAACCACATTGCTCCACTCCACCCCCCCACACCCCCCCTTGTGTAAATGGGGAGTGGATGTGGGGTTGGGGTAGATATCTCTACCTTTTCAAGTGCTCTTTGAAGTCTGGGTATTGAAACAAGCGCCTGGGAAAGTGGAAAAGTTTATACATAAGTGCAGCAGAGTGAGGGCTTCTGTAAAGGTCACGACCTGGCAAGTGTCTTGTCTCGCTATCAGAAAAAAGTCAGCTGAAGTCGAACACATTTTGCAGCTTGATTCGCAGCCTGATTATTTCCCTCTTTGTCGTCGTTCATCCTCAGTTTTGTTTCAGGTCATAATGAGACCCACAGCTGAAATCACTGACCTTAAAAAACACCACTGGATGCCCTGTAAAAATACCAATCATCGTCCTCTCGTAAAACAAAGGGATGGACGTTCAGAAGGAGAGAGATTTTCCATCACGGTCTTTTTTTCCAAAGCTTCAAATGTCCAGCTGATTTAACAAGAGGAGAATACCGGAACAGCGTGTCAGTGTGGAATCTGCCGAAGTCACTGAAGTCTGATTTTTGCCATGATGCTGTTCAACTAGAAAAAACACACAACTGGTAATTTGGGTGTTTTGCTTTTGATACTTGAATTTGGAGTTGGCACATGGTTCTTTGAAAGTCGAGTGACAAAGCAGTACCAGATCACTATCTGTTGTTTAAAATATAGCCAGATAGATACAGCTGTGGATGGAAAAAACTGTGGGAGAAAGCGTGGATACACAAAACTGAATGCTTTTACTATTTCATAATGCTATTTTGATTACACAATAAAATCTTGCATCCAATCTTTTCATCTATTTCTATTTGTTTAAGAACATGTAGAAATGGAGCGTAGAGCCACCTCAGGCAAAAGAAGTCACATCTGATTAGCTGATCCATCACTGTCTCGTTCATCAGCTGCCTGGCCACCAGCTGACTAATGATGTAGTTTATGCAGTGTACAGCAAGGTGACCTCTCAGATGCCCCCATGGTCGTCTTTCCAATGGACAACATGCAATGCAGTGCAGTCAGCTGGCACTCAGGCCCCTCAGACAGAGTCCAACACCGAGTCCCTAATTACTGTTTCATGCCCTACTAGTTTTAAAACAGTATCATCTTACCCATAAATATAATTGAATTTTGTCGGTCACAGAAGAGAAGTTGCTTTCTATCAAGGACGCTGTGAAATTAAGAAAGTATGTCGATTACATAATATATTCCAAAAGGTGGTTTTCAAATAAACTTGTCCCCCTTCCCATTTCTGCACTGCACATTAGTGACTTAATGCCTGTTGTTTGACTCATGCTCCACGTTGGATGTCGAGTTGCTTCATCGTGTAGTTTAATCAGATATTGAGTAAACAGGTCCGGGGTACGGCAGCCTGACGCCGCTGTCTGTCTTTGACATTTCCCCCTGACGTTCTCAGTCACCCCGCCTTGGAATTCCTCCTGCATGGCTCACGCTCCTCAGCCTCGGGCCAAGCTGGATCCCCTGAGGCCCATCTTCAGGGGGAAATTATTTTTCATTGCCCCCGAAACACCGCGGCTCTTGCCAGTTTGGCCCCGTCCCCCTCGTGCGAGTCTCCAGGTTGTAAGGCCGAGCTTCCTCCTGCCCATGAGGGGGCAGCTGTGAGGTCAGGCCTTCAAGAAAAGCAGGTCGCAACCCGGGCTTCAGGCCCCGGCCACCCTGCGGCTCCTGCACCTTTGTTCCCTCCATAGAACAAGACCAGGTTGTATATTATCTTAAATGTACTAGTCTGACTTCTCTGAAACAGTAGGAGCATCAATCCATCTTCACCGAGTCCCTGCAGGACGTCTTGCCAAGCTTGTTACTTTTGTTATATTTCAAGCAAAGAGACACAGTGGTTTTATTGTCAAACAAGCATTTCATGTTGTATTATTAAACTTTGTGTTTTCAGCGGTTAGCTTTCGGGACTGGGAAACCCTCACCAAAAATATTTCACTTCAAATAATCTGAAGTGACTGAAAATACATTTTTTCGTTGTTGTGGTTTCTCTTATGAGCCGCACACAACATTTAAAAAGTTTGTTTTGACCATTTTTTGCTGTAGTTGACTTATATTCTTTTTGATGTTAATCCAATAATTGGGAGGTTCGGGCATCCACTCTAATCCGCTGTGTGACAGGTCGTGACTTCTGCTTCAAGAATGCAGTGACTCATCAAATTGGCTGGACGGCTCCAGTGTTTCAGGTGACTCAGCAGGAAATCCACTGAGGATATTGATCACAGCGGCTTCGCTCGCTTCCAAGATGTTTTGCTCATTTCCACAAGAACGACATTTCTCCCACAAGACGGGAGGAGGAGACAAGGGGCTGAATGGAGCTTCTGTCACTGTTACAACAGCATGTTATTATAGCATCAATACTGTATTGTATTAAGTATAAAAGCAGATTTTTTTAAGAACAACAAGGAGTACCTTGTTCAGCCATGGAAATCATGAATGCTTTAAAGGAATAGTTCAACCATTTGGGATATATTTGTTTTCTTGCATAAAAAAACCCCATCTAGCCTCTCTAAAGCTTGATAATTAACATGCTATATCTCATTTGTTTAAAAAGAAAGGAAGTGTTTAAACATCAGGTTGTTTTATGTTGATGTGCCACAGCATTTCTTGGCTGAAGGCAGTGACCTCCTAACCTGTTAGTTACTGCTGGTAGGCAGGCTAGCAGTTTCCTAATGTTTCCAGTGTTTGTGCTAAGCTAAGCTAACTGGCTGCAGCTTCATATCAAACAGACTGAAATGAGAGTGGTATAAGTTTTTTTTCGTCTAACCCTCAATGACAACATGAAGAAGCATATTCTCAAAAATGTTAAACATATTCCCAAAGCTTTTTCCAAATCAGGCCACCATCTTACATCAAATTCACTGATTAACAAGCAGGTTGAGCTGAAGTCAGACAGTAGCCATCATCCTTTCTTTAGCTTGACCTGTTTTCCTTTGAGTCACTTTCAAGATTCTGTGACACTTTTAACATCACTGTGCTTTTTCAGAGTCCTGTTCTTGCTTGGCCCATGAGCTCTAACCTTCAGCCACAGCATCCATGCAAAGGGACCGACAGAGGCGATGGTGACACCTCGGGGGACAAAGGGGAAAGAAAGGTGGTGGAGCGACTTCTGTGAAGCCAAGACAGAAGCTCCTGTGGTATCTGGCAGAGCAGGAGAAAAAAGTCTCTCTGACTCTTTCCTCTCTGTGTCTCCATTGTCTCCCTCTTTCTTTCCTTGTTTCCTTTTCTATTTAACTTTCTCTCCGTCTTCCCACCCTCCCTTTTCTTCATCCAACTGTGGCAGGCGAAACACAATGAATCATTGATACTAATTTCTCTCTCATGGATGCATTTTCCAGCTCCTGGGATTCTAATTTCCTGTTTCTGCTCCTGTCAACTGACTGGTGTTTATGTTTAGCAATCTGTTTCTTATAACCTTTTTGTTTTCCGGACCTTTATTCCTTCTCAGCTTCACCCCACCTCTTTCTTTTTCTCTTTGTTTCAGTTTTGCTATTGTCTATATGAAATGTTCCAAGATTAGGCCGACTCAAGGATAAGGGGTTTTAGTCCTTGGCAGCAGTTAAACCAGTTAGAAGATGGCAACACCTACAGCATGAGCCACTCAATCCAATCCAAACATCCATATTGAGGAAGTGGTGTGTGTGTGTGTGTGTGTGTGTGTGTGTGTGTGTGAGGTGGGGTTGTCTCAAATGGAAAAAGCACATTACTCCCGGATGAAGTCAACTTCTTCTTACACTCCTCGCACTGGAGATCGTGAGCTCGAGTGGATGAACTGTTGTTCATTTAGATGTCACAAAAAATCCCAGCTCAGTGCCATTTATCCCCATTTGACACTGGAGCAGTGGTGTAAATAAATTTAACGAGGCACAAAACAGAACCATCTTCAGCTCATAACGCGCTGGTCGCTTTCTTCTTCTTCCTCGCTGTGTAAAATTAGAGCAACGCGCCGCAAGTGCTGAGAGGTTAGAGGTCAATTATGTTTGAAGAGCCTCGATGGGAGACTTTGCTTTGTTCTGCTCGGCGGGTTTCGACTTTCTGCGGAGGAAAACAGGCGGAGTTCAGCCGGATCAGCTGAAACTTGGATCCGGACCATTCTCCAATTAAACCTCGAGAAGGAGGAGGGTTTTCTGAGCGCTGCTTCTCCTTTGTACAGATAAAGACGTTCATACCTGGCAACCGCAGGGTCCGACCGGTGAGCAGCTCCTCTGGGGAAACGGAGGGTTAAGTGTCTGGCACAGCTGGATGGTGCCTGTCTGGTGGAAGAGAAAGTGATGCGATTTCACTTTTACCAGATTTTAACTGAGCTGGTTTTGACATTTGAGCGGGAAACTTTCCAAACCTGGCATCCACATTAAAGGAATACTGACACCAAATATAAAACAATACACAAAACATATACAACATTATGTAGGGACGCTGTTTCACTGGCAGCTTCACAGGCATCTTATATTCTCAACACATCACCCACTTATATAATATTCAACATTTTGGGATATATATGTATTTGCTTATGAGAGCTTAGCATAAAGACTTAAAATACGGGAAAAGCCAGGCTCTGTCCAAAGGCAACGAAATCCACCTACTGTCACCTCTGAAGCTCACAGTTAACCAGCTGCTACCTGTAGCTTCTCATCAACCATCCAGACATTAAAGTGGTGTCAATCTCCTCATCTAACTCTCAGCAAGAAACAAATTATTTGAATCTCAATCTTTTCATGATGACACATTTCAAGACGACGCATTGCAAGCATCCAAACTCATACCCAATGTCAAAGCCTCATTCTTTGGTGCCATGCTGTAATAAACAGGGGGTCTTTGAGGCGGCGCCACGGGGGAGGCAGCACGCCGTACCAACAAGGAATGCAGCTCTCACGTCTGCAAATGGGTCAGAACATTTGCAGTGTTACCGCTCTCATTTTCAACTCTGTTTTCTTTGACTTTGTGATTTAAAGTCGCTCAGGCTTCATTGCTAATGCGTGTTGTCTGGTGGTATTATTTGGTGCAGGCAGTGGGGCACTCGGGGGTGGGGTGGGGGGGGTGAACACTCTCCCCCCGCTGCAACTGTCAACTGGCAAATCAGCCTCTCATGGAAACCAGACGTTTAATTGTTCTCAGATGTTGAAGCTTTTTGGTGTGAGCCGCAATGTGTGACTTTGCTCTGTTCTAACGTTGGATTAATTCACTGCCGTTGATTAAAAATGCTTGCGTGCCTCGCAGGCTTGAGGTCTGAACGAACGGGAATGCGGATCAGGCCGAGGTCAAATAGTCGCAGCGAAGATGGGGAAGAGTTATTGAGCTCTGTTTGCAGTAAACAGATGAGTTGCTCTCTGTGTTTGATAAGCTGTCAATCACACGGGAGTCTGTTTAATGGACTTTCAAGCATTTGCATGTTATTGTGAGGCGAATTTCACTCATCTGCTGTCTGTGCAGGATAAAAGACGCCGCTTGGAAAATGGCTGCAGCAGATGCTCAGTTAGTGAAAAGCTGCAGGATGGTGAATCAAATTAAGAATCTAATTCCAATATGTAAAATTACCAACCTGAAAACACAACTCCAGCTAGTTTGTGCATGTTATTAAATATGTTTTTCTCTCATTGGATCCACAATATTTTGAGACACTGGCTAATAATAGATATATATATAATTAATATATATAATATATAACAATATATATTATATATAATATAATAATAATAGATAATGATAATCACTAAAAACTGTTGTTCGCTGTTTCACCTTGCAGCTACTTTGTTTATATGGGATCTTTGAGCGTGCGTATTTCCATTCACCAGCTTTAGATTTGGTTAGATAAAAATGCTCCCCATGCACAGTGTCTCACATTGCAAGCAATTGTAGATCATATGAAAGCGAAAGCAACAAGATTTTGATATAAGTCGGATGAGAATAAATCACGCGCTTCATGTCTCGTCTTCTGCTGCAATATGAAATTCTATCACCGGCCCCTTGTCTCTCCAGCATTTGGTGGATGATTCAGAAACCCAGTCAATCATTTCTTGATCGTTCCCCAGTCAGTTTCTAGCTTTATCTCGAAGCTCGACCACTGCGATCAAGCTGCCGTGGACTTCTAGTGTTACAGACCCTGACTACTGGGTTACCAGGTTTGATCTCTTTAGTCTCTGTGCAGATGCGATTCCTCGCCGGTTTGCAGGTCGGACTCGATCGTGCCAACGATTTGGGGAAAAATAATAGAGCCATCATTATTCTTTCAGATGGGACCTGTTTGAAAAAAAAGCTCTCTATATGTTTAACAGGCTGACCTTCCTGCTTTACGCACCCACTCTCTTTCCTTTCTCTATATCCTTGGCAAGAGCAAGCCTTTCCTCCTGGTTGAGATGTTTTTGTCATATGCCAGTTGAGTCGGCCTCTTTGGCACATAATACGGCTTTCCTGGACTATATATTTTAACATTATATTCCTCAAAGGATACAAAAAAACTTGTTATACATTATTTGTTGTTAAGAAATTCTTGGCAGTGAAGCTGTGATTGCATTGGCTTTTTCTTAACATGATTAAAATGGTCACACTCATCACAAAGAATGTTCTATGGTGATGGCTAAAATGGGAAAACTTTATCTAATTTGAAAGCAATTAATTCTTCTCATGCTCATCAGGTGTTCATTCTTTGATGTTTTGGCTTTGCAATAGTGTGATTTTGGATGTGAAATGATGCAGCTAAAGGTTTGAGTTCTGATGGAGTGAAAGTTAAGGTAAGCATGTTCTTTCATATTCATGTAAATCATTCACATGTTGTATTTGTATATTGTTGTGTTGTGCTCATAGACTTTATAAAATATGGACGTAGTGTCCGTGACGTCACCCATAGGTTTCTGAAGAGCAAAAATGAAGCAAATCGTAGTGTGTAGCCATCTTGGTAGCCTACCTCCGGTTACTCCAAATATGGACAAAGAGGTGGAGCGAGGGCGGAGCTGAGGCGGGTCGAATGAACGCTATTGGCTGAAAAAAGCCGCTTTATTCGAAATAATCAAACTAGCTACAGCTAACCAGCTAGGTTAAATGCTAAATATCGTTGCTAGCCAGCTAACCCCACGACGATCTCTTTCCCAAACTCAGTGACTAGAATTAGCCGCCCTTTAGACCGTCAGTGGCTAGTTGTCAATCAAAGTGGCGCCACTTAGATTGACAGCTATGAATTCTGCATAATGATGTATGTTGTATATTTTAAACAAACGCCTTATAAAAAATCCGCCCCCCCCCCCGAGGTGTCATGGAGTAGAAAAACAGCTTATGAGACTAGAGCCATGTTTTGAACCAGGCTGTAAATATGTTTTTTTCTGTCGTAAAATCGGACATTTTAACATGGGGCTCAAATGTAATTGACTCCCTTCTGCAGCCTGCTCTAGCGGTTATTCAAGGAACTGCAGCTTTTTTGCACTTCCGCATTGGCCTCATTTTTCAGCGGTGGAGGTTCCCGCTTGGTTGTGCTCAATCGCAGAACCAGATGAGTCAACTGGTGTCACAGTTTGGAGTTTAAATATTTTTAAAAAAAAATCAGAAGCACAGTCACTATTTTGGTTGTTGAATTAGAAATCAGAACCAGGACGACTTCCCTGACCGATGTTACAATTGAATTGCAAATTAAAGTAACACAGTTGTTTGACCTTCTGAAATATGCTCATTTACTTTCTTTGCAAGAGTCACATGAGAAGATTGATACCACTCTCATATCTGTACATTAAATATGAAGCTACAGGCAGCGACTTCATGGTGAGGACAAGACTCCAGAGCTCACTGCACCCGGCCAAGAAACAGTCCTGATATAATGTTTCATAAAATCACAAAAACTTCAATTCTTGTATGAATGAAACAAACAAGGTATAACGTCTTGATTTTTTTGGACCTTTGGACAGAGTCAGACTCGATGTTTCCCCTGTGCTCCAGTCTTTGTCCTGAGCTGCTCTCCAAAATGATTTCTCAAAACAGTTGCATGCACGTCGCAGGTGCAGCCATAATTTTTAAAAATAACCATATAAACGTGAGGTTTTCAAAGAGGGAAAGTCTGTGGCATCAGATCACATACTCACGATCCCATAGGCATCCGGTAATTGAGCGAAACTCAGCAAGTAATCTTTTTTCCAAGCTTTGTCTGAGGTGAGGCCACAGTCTCAAACCAAACATATATAAACTATTGACCACTGTGAAATTAAATCTAAAAAGTAAAAAAGGGGAAAAGGGAAAATGCTTTTCATCATTGCATGGAAGCTTTTGAATATTATAGTCAGTTTCCATTTCAATATAAAACTTCTGTATAGTGACTTTATTTCGAAATTTAGGTCCCTATTGTTTGACAGGTTGACCTGGTTTACAATCGTTCTTAAAAGATGATATTTTACCTCGTTATCATGCCGCCTAATTAACCAAGATGAGGGATAGATACTAACACCAAAAGCACTTACATGTCACTTCCTCCTTTCACTGAGGGAAGGATCAGTCCCATCACAGACGTAGAGCATCTGGCACCAGAGGGAACACATTCATCTGAACAGAAGAAAAGAGATCATTGGATTATCAGATAATCACCCAGTTAACTATAGAGCGACATTAGAGATGCTCCCTGTTTGCATTCTCTGTTTTGTCTCTGTCGTCTCTGAGCGTTCAACAACATCTCCCCTCTGTCTCCAATGTGCTCTATCTCCTGTTCAACCATGTCTGTCTGCTTTCATTACCTTGTGTTGGACACTATATCCCATCCACTACTCGACCTGTGAGAGCAGAGGGTTGTCCTAAGTGTGAATGTCCTAAGCGACAGCGTTTCTTTTCAGCTCTAAATCAAATCCGGAGCAGAGTCCACTCAAACCCTGAACAGGAAAAAAGCTTCTTTTATTTCCTCCTAATCAAGATGGGAAAACGTGCAACACCTCGCTGACCTGAACAACAGGGTCAGGACAAAGAGGGATGAAGACAACTGGTGCACAACAAAGCTAGCAGCTGCTGTTTAGGGGCAGTGTGTCCACTGGCATGTCTCTGCAGTGACCTAAGACGCCCTCGTGCCTGTTAAGACCATCTCCTGAGTATCAGGCCTGTGTATGTGTGTGTGTGTGTGTGTGTGTGTGCGTCTCCATGGACCTGATAGTGTTTTGTTCGAAGGAAGTGGAGTTGCGGGAGGAGCATATTCACATCTGGTTTGAGCAAGAGTGTCCCCATAAACGATACCTACAGGCTGCACAACAAAATCATCACGGCTGGAAATCATCCATGTGCCAGTTGATGGCCGTCAGATTTATACGTTCAGACAGATTTGAGAAGTTTGGGCTTTACAAGTGGATAAATAACTCTCCAGTGAACATTTGACTGATATTAAATATATGATGAAATTAAATGGCTGCAACACACATTGTTAAAGTGTTGAATTTTCCACCTGATCTACAGAACTATTTTCTTTGTTTTCAGGTTTCTTCCTCCACTCAAATGTTTAAAGGGACACCCCACCAATTTTACACATGAAGTTCAGTTTACTTGTCTGACATCTCCGGCCCCAAAAGGCAGAAGGATCATGAGGCTACGCTTGCACGTTCTATAAACATACTGAAAATCAAGATCAAGCCAGCTTTTGCATTGACAGCTCTGTCCCTATAAACAGTTGTGTAATCTCTTCTGCGGCTTTTGAGAAGCTCTCTGAAGTCTGAGAAACTGACCCTGATAACATCTTGAGATTCCAAAATATCTGCAGCAGAAAGTCTGTATTATTAAATGAGGATGTTTGAAAGATGCGTGCAGGGACGATCTAGTGTAAGACATTATCAAGTTACTTTATGGACAGGGTTTCTGGGGAATGTCACATAATCAGGGCTTTTGACCATTGTTTGTTTCTTTTTTAAATCACTTCCTGACAAGCCGACCAACTTTTTAGAAGTGCAAAAAGTTAAATTGCCGGAATGCTCCTTTAAAGCCAATTTGTTTCTGCCTCTGATCACAGAGTAACTCTAATTTCAACCAATTTTCAGATTTATGGCCGACATACTTACATCATACTATACTACAATTTAGCCAGCTATTACAACCAGAGTGGTTTTGCCACGCTGCCAAAATCCAGTGAAACATTACTCCAATTCTGCTCTTGACCACCTCAGATTTTATTTGGTTGTAAAATACTGTCAAATGCGTGTGAGCTTGACTGTATCCCCCATGTTGAGTTGAATCTTTCACTAAAAAAAATTAACATTGTTGATATTTCGGCTGTCTACCCACAGAGTTGGAAAAGGCCCCTTAAACCTTAAATGTCCACAATATATTGTTGCTGTCATGAAAATAACTCTTCATTTTTCTTCTTGGACCTGAAAGTTGAATTGGCCTTTTTATGGGTTGAGTGAGTTTCATCGTCCTTGAGCTCTGGAAACACACTAAAAAACGGTTTAAAACTTTGAAGAAAATGTACATTTTTATACTATGAACTCCATCTTTTGCAGTCAGGTGATTGTAGTGGGAAGTCGTATGGACATCTGGTTCTCTGCAGGTGTCACCGCTGATGACTGCAGTCTACACATTCCTGCAGATCAGTCCTCTCCCACGGGCTCTGTGGCCTTTCACACATTCCAGAGAGACGCACCGAAGGTCTCAAACTGAATGCACAGATTGGGATTATAGAATAGAACGATGAAGTAAAGGGGGAGGTTATGATGTGCCGTACACACGTGCATCCATATAAAGTCACATTATCTAAATACCACCTGTTGTCATGCAGTGTATACACACCCATATGATGTGTTTTTATCAAAAAGGGGGCTCGGATCCAGCTTCAGGCTCTCGCTGGTCCAGGGAGAGGGGTGGTGCCCCCGAAGGGGTGTTTGCTTAAGGCCCACTTTACGACCATGATGCTTTTTCCAGACCAGACCTGGGCCTGAAATGCAGACAGGAATGGGCGCCGAGCCAGTGAGCTGCTACTTAACTTTAAGAATCAGATTCATTTTTAGGCAGGTTTTGTAGAAGTACCTGAGTTTGTCTCGCTGGAACACGTCACACAAACGAGCGGTATCACACATCGGTCGTGTGTTGTTGCCCTAAAGATGCAATAACAGCTTATAAGGAAAGATCGTTACCCTAAATCCACAAATACTTCACATGCAAGAGAGGTTTGCATGCAATCAGTCAAGGCATTTCCTGCATTATGTTCATCCAGTTGACTGACACGGCCTTTGAAGCCGGGCACATACTGCTCATTGCCTTAATGCTGATTGTAGCTCACCTTTAAAGGTAAGGCTATCTCAGCCCTAATCTGTGGTCAAGGCTAACTTCTGCTCTGAGCTATCGCTTCAATGTGCCGTGACACTGTAATGGCTCGGTCCCAGCGCGGATCAAAGAGCAGTTTGTGGTCGAGGCTGAAGATTACACTTGGCTGCTATGCCATTCTCTCATAGCGGCCAAGACAGAGATGTTTATCTGCCCTGTATCCAAACAAACAAGATGTGCGTCACTGAACAGAACCCTGAAATGTTAATCTCTCTTTTTGCTGTTGTGCCGATGGCGAGTGGACTATCTTGTGTGTGTGTGAGAGAGAGGGGGGGGGCAGACATTGTGAAAGTGTTAGAAAGAAAGAGTGAGAGATAAGGAAAGAGAAATAAAGCGACGGGGGTGGGTTTGGATTTAGCAGCATTATTGCAAAGCGCCTTTGGCACTGATTCTGAAAACTTCATCAGAGTGAAGCAACGCGTCTCAATAACTTGTAGGAAATGACACAAGCTGTGTGTGAGCTCACAGTCTGACCCCCCTGAAATATGTCACCGATTAACAATCATAATATCATAAAGGACATGAAAGAGCAGGTGTGGATCAATTCTAATGATTCGCAGTGTCATTAATTTCCTTGTTTTGCTCAGTGACACCCAGGTGGGAAACAGCGTCAGATCTCCTAACTGCGACCATGTGGCCTTGACTCGTCCAGGCTGTCCGGTCCTCTGGACTCGAACCTGGATTTTACAGCCCATAATTGTATGTCAATGAATTAAAGCACAAACTGATCAGGTTTTAACAACTATTTATAAGCAAAAAAATAAGATTTCACGCCTCAATCCAGGGATATAAAAACCAAATTTCCCCATTTTCAGCTACCTGAGTTCATCATTCTTCCACTCCTTCTATCTATTTCACTTCTTCTAACGGGTTTGCTGTGCTCGTTCCCTTCAGCCCCTTCAGCCCTCTTGAGTTGTTGTCGACACAATGAGGCAGCTCTGAATGTGACAGGCGTCTCTTCAGTCCGGACCAGGCCAAACCCAGGCCGTCAGCTGGGCTGGAGCTGGAGCTGGCAGGCGGGCAGAAGGTCCTGACAGGGAGCACAGCTCTCCACGCAAGCTGTCCGCTCTTCTCTGGTAATGAGGAAGCCAAGCAAACACGCTGTGCACTGCTGAGCCGAGCTGAGCTTGTTTGGTCTGTGAAGCAGCTCCTGACCAGCTTTAAAATGTGGTTTATGTGATATTTAGTGTTTTAGCCCTCACACACACACACAATATCACACTTTCATTTTAGGCCAAGAATTCCAGTTTATATGTTTTTATATTCAATGCAAATACAGTTTAAAGAGTCCTGTGTGGCTGAGCTCTTTTTATAAAGCTGCACAGATTTAAGTTTCCTCCATTAAAACCTCAACAACTATTAGAAGACATCCGGGATTGGACTTGTAAAGGAGGTGAACTTGATGATGCGTTAATCCAGAATCAGTCATCATAAACACGACACAGAAATTTTCTCCTTCGTCTATTTTAAGCCTCAAACGGTTTTATTGGCTCTCGGCTGAGTTAAAACCAGATTTCTGCCTCGATAAGGACGCGGCCATTAATCAGCATGTTGTCCTTTCAAATGCATCAGTCTCAGGGGTTAATTGAACAGCAGGAATGGGAGGGAAAAAAATGGTTGGAGCAACACTGGAGGTTCATTAACTATTGTAACTCAATCCTTTGGAAAATACCAGCAAACTTTGATGTGTTTCCTGAAACAAATCGTGAAATCCCAGCAGGGAAATCAGACTGAAGAAGAATTTAAAAAAAGACTGTGGCCTTTTATATTGTTGCTTCAATATAAGCAAACAACTAGTCTGTGCGTCATCTTCAAAAAACTCATTCATACTTGATTCTTTTTCCCCCCTCAATAGAAATCACATCTGCAGATATTTAGGAGGAATAAATTATTTCCACGCTTTATTAATCTGGGATAAATCTAACACCTCCAGTAAAGGAGCATGAAATAAGCCAAGAAAGGTACTTTTTCTTATTGAAATCCTGGATTCAATCAACCTGGTTATGATGGAAAATTAATTACAAGCACCTTTACATAAGAAACATTTCAAGGCAAACTTTAATTAAACCATTTGTCTCCATCATGTGTGAGGACAAAACGTTCGTCACCTGTCTTCATGTTAGTCCTGCGGATAAATCTGCCTGTGTTTGCTGCAACAAACAGATCCTCCTTTAAATTAGCATCCTGGAGGACTTTTGTCAAATCAGAACCACGTGTGAGCAAACATGCAGCCTCGTTGAATTAAAGTCCCCCCCCTCCTCCTTTGCTGCCCTGCATCCAACCTCCAAGACAGAGCTGGCCTGTTTGATTAACCCCACAGTAATTACAGCGTGCGTCCTCTCCATGGCTTCACATGTACTCACTCATATCATTTGCAAATTAGGAGCCTATTAATGTGGCTACTAGACCCAAATTATGTGGCCGGAGTTGTGGTGGAATATCTGACATCTTGGTATCTTGACTTCAGTGCGTAAAAATATGTCTGGACCAGAATAAACCCAAATGCAAAACATAAGAATAAAATATATTTAAAAATCTTTCTCGTTGAGATCTCGTTACATTTTGGCTTTAACAAAGAGCTTTCATGTGTTTCTGACAGTAGTGTTTGTTGTCAGCTGAGCTTTAGAGGAGAAAACAATCCCATTCAGGGGCCGAGGGGTTTGCGCGTCCTGCTGCGCCACAATGCGCCGCACAAGCTCTCCAACGCGCGCACTGCGGCTTTTTTTTTCTTGTCAATATTAGCGGGACTACTTGAGAGGAAGTTTATAATTGGACACGTGTTTCTTGTCGTCAGGAGATCAACTGATTCCTTTGTGATGCGTTTTTAAAGCAATGAACCGTCCACGAGGAGGGTAAAGTGTTGTGGAGAGGGGGCTCTTTCAGACTTCACAATGAGCCGGAGCGACCCGCAGAGAGACCCGGAGGCCCTGCAGCTATTTAATCCAGGAGATGTGTCCGTGAGTCCCAGACACGTGCAGGGAGGACGACCTGCCGCCAGAGACCTGCTCCTGCCATCCATTTAACTTTCACACCATGGAGGATATACTGTTTGACTTTGACCAGGATGGCACTGATTTCGCCTTCTGGGGACAGATGGACCAGAGCTTCCAGCTCCAGACCCAGCTGGACTCCTTCCTGCTGGACTACTCTGCAGCCGCAGGCCAGCTCTCGCCCTGGTCCTCCTTCGGCAGTCAGTCCATGTTCCCGGACGCGCAGCTGACCTTCACCGATCTGGACGTGCAGTCTCCGGGGGCGGGGGTCTGCGCGGAGGGGGGCGGCTCCTCCTCCGTGGACGAAGCGCTGGAGGTGACCAAGCGCAGGGCGCGGCGCCTGGTGGCCCAGCATCCCTACAAGGTGCAGCGGCACGCCGCCAACATCCGGGAGAGGAAGAGGATGCTGAGCATCAACTCGGCCTTCGAGGAGCTGCGCTGCCACGTGCCCACCTTCCCGTACGAGAAGAGGCTGTCCAAGATCGACACCCTGAGACTGGCCATAGCCTACATCGCCCTGCTGAGGGAGATCCTGCTGTCCGGCTGCGACCCCAAGTCCTACGTGGACGAGTGCATGAAGAACGGCTACAAGAACCAGACCAACGCGATCTGGAACACAAGCGGTGAGCTGAACCCACAAGCACCATGTCAACAAGTAACGATGCTGAGATGCGAGTAATGATGCCTGACTTCAGCCAGCCTGACTGTGTTGACAGCAACAGTTAAACATCATCAATTATCAATCAGTTATTTGGATCCAGCATCAGAATGAAGTCATCCAGGTTCTTGCAAAATGTTTGGTCTTTTTTTTTCCTTAAATGACCTACAGATAATAATAAAATATAATAGATAATAATGATATTAGAATAGATTTTTTAAAATATATATTTTTTTTTAGAATCTATTTACTCATTGATCATTTATAATTAACACAATGCATTTTCCATTTAATCCACATAAAAAAGTCCTTTGAATGAATAAAAGAAAAATTGTCTGGTCATAAAACATAAAGTACTTGATTTTAATACTTTGCGTAAGTTGGTGCTGTTTAGCCAAATGTGCCATATTAATTTTTAAGCTCGAGAACACAATCACATGTAGCACAATCCTACATTTACACCATGAACACACAGTGAAATGATGATGATTTTCAGTCTGAATTTTTGTCACAGTAAAACTTGCAGGGAGGCTTTTGATGGCTAATTGAAATCTAATTGTTTCCCACAGTAATCCCAGCGTATTTACACAAAGCAAATGTCATTTAAAGCAGCTTGCTGTGTGTTTGCCCGCACACTTTTATCCCCAGGTGTGTTTCCATTTGCTCTTAAATGAGCCTCATTTCACCCAAACACAAGTACCTGTATTCTTACTGCCTCCGTGCACTTCACTCATTCTGTGGGAATCTGCTCTGAAGCCTTTTTATGGGGCCTTTCAGGACTAAGTGTGCCCCCATTCTTCAGGCCCAGACCTAGGACTTGTTAAACAGTCATTAAAATGTATCTAAACTTATGTGTTTGTCCTGCTTTTGTCTCCTCCTGCCCCCCCGTGTCCCCCAGATCTGACAGCCCGCCTCTCTTGGATAAAGTGGGATTAACTGAGGAAACATGGGGGGCACCCTGAGCGTGGGGGCCTGCAGCCTGTCGGGCCCGGCCGCCGTGACACACACACCGACCGAATGACATCTGCAGACTTCTCAGCGGGTCACACACCTCAGGCTTTCTCAACCCCATCCGCTCCTTCGTCCTCGGTGGCTTTTAATATTCTAATTTATTGTCGACTGGTAATTGAGAGCCATTGTTTCTGGGGGCTCTGGGGGGGGGAGAGGGTTGGCAGTGTTTGCCCAAAAATAGATGGCACTTGTCACAGAGAGGGAGAGAGGGCCACGCTGGCATGAGGCTGAATGGACGCCTCTAAGGGCTCATACTTCTGCACGGAGCGCTCAAGTGTTTTCTGGACTGCGGCTCATTAATCTGTGGGTCGATGTGTTAAAAAGAGCCATGGTCATGTAAATGAGACAATGGGCGTGAGAAGCGGATCGGCGCAGTGTGTTTGAGCGCGTCAGGTGCTGTTTCCAAAGATGGCAACAAGGCTCGGAGCGAACTGTTTGTTTCGTGTGCAACCTCCATCATCTGTTGTGTTATTTATTCATCCTTTTATTTATTTATTTATTTGTAATTATTGCTTATTTATTGCAAAATACTTGTACAACTTTTTTGGTCATGTTTTTGTGCAAACTGTGAATATTTATTATTATTATTATTATTGTTATTATGAAGCAAGTCCACTTTACATTAATGCATTGGTCAAAAAGAAATGTATGACTCCCTTCGTGAGTTTGGTTTTGTTTGTGGTGGATTCCTTGAAGTAATCTGAGGTCTTTTATCAATAACAGGGGTCAGTCGAGGACCTACACATCATCTGTCTTTGTCCCTGATTTATTTTCCTATTACTTTTATAGATGACTCAAACTCACACTTATACATTTGGATGGATATCTCCGTTCATACCAGAGGATTAAGTTAACCAATTTCTTATTACACACACCCCATAAATGCAGTCAACACTTTAGGACAGTGAGTCCAGATGCTGCGGAGCTGTGCTCACCACATGACCTGGATCAGTGAAGAGGGTCGCAGGTGTCCATCCTCACAGCGAGTCTCAGTCCAGGATTCAAACTGCCGCTGAGCCGAGCAGCATGATGGATGAACTGCTGGCGCTCGTCGAGCCAAGTCTCCAAGTCGCTGTGAAACAGGACAACAGATTTTCATGTAGAAGCTGAGGAGGAAATAAATAAACTTCCAACAGCATAATTGTACTTATCTTATATTTCTACATAACACGTCATCATCTATTACTTTTCAGTGACCTAACAAAAACTGCAACAAGCTTCATGATGGAGCTATTGTAGAATTTTGCAAATGAATAGATAACGAAAATATATTGTAGTATCATTGCAGTAAATAGAAAGTACATGCTCCAGATTTTCTTTTTCAACAGTTTTCTGCTGAGTGAAATACTCTGAATGATTTTTAACTGATGCAGTTAAGTAGTTTTTTGGTTATTGTTAACTTGTCAGTGCTGCAAGACAAGACTATAAAAGTTTGCAGGTACAGTGGTGTTTTAAGATAAATGCTAATGTCTGCATTTAGAAAACATAATCTAGTTGCATTTGCTGTTGCAAGAATGTTGTATGTAAAAGTAATTTCTAGTATTTGGTCATAAAACAAAGTGTTGGACAAATTAAACCTGGAGTGCAGGACCTTTACACATAAATTAATGTCTTTCATATTCAATCCCTGGTCAGACAACTTCACACAGTGCTGATTCAGACTATTGAGGTCATGTAATTCACAGTATAACAGAGTCTTTAAATCTGGTGTCTGCACTGACTTTCCCGTGCTGGTGCATTGATAGTGATGAGTTTTACCACTAATTATGATGCAGCAGCTAGGAGTACTACCTCATGAGTACATCTACAGTGTTTGTGTAATTACTCTTCCTGCCAGAAGAGGAAGACAAAAGTTGTCCGTGAGGGTTCTCAGTCATCCAGGTCACGGTATTCAAATGAAGGTTGACTCATCGTCAACTGGACTTGGTTGCAAATGCAAGATCCAAGAAGCTGCTTGGATGAGAAGTGAAATGTCTTCTAGCATCTACATCAAAGTCCAGCTGACGTCAATTCCACTCCTATTTGATGCAGACAAAAGTTTCATACTGCAGCTTTTCTGTTTTGACCTGATGATGGTGCTAATTAAAAAAATCAGGGAATCAACAAATAAAGTAAAACCACAAATATCACTGGCTGATTTTTTTGTCAGCACTCTAGTTTCTCATATCCTGACTTTTTCCCCCGTCCACAGACGCTGCTGCAAGTGAACCAGTCAGATGTGTAAAACAGGCGAAGGGAGTCAACAACATGCCCATTCTTCTTTTGCACGTGTGATTTTAGTGCCACTAATGGAGCCCTTAGGAAACAATTAAGAAGCAACCCAGTTATGAGATCTAGGCTTCAGACGTAGCTTATGGGTGATGTATAGCTGATGAATTTGTGGTTTGGGAGTTTTGGTCACAGTAAATTAAAAATGGGTCCCTGGTTAGTCTGGAGACCACATTAACGAGAGTCAAGCCTTTTTTTTTCATGAAGTTACTTGCAACTATGTGCTGGCACGACATTTCATGCATTTACCAGCTTTTGCAAGACAGAATGAAATAAACATCAAAAATATATTAATACTCAGAAAAGGTGCTGTGAAATTTAATTAGACAAGTAGATTATTGTTGAGAAAAAATGTCAGATTTGGAAACTTTTCAGGGAGTTGCTTCTGCTTTGTCCCTCTGTGTGTGAACGTGTGTGTTGGTCACTTCTTACAGGTGTCACAGATGGTGTCGTGACTCGGTCTACATGCTGCACACCTGTTGGACGTAAATACACACCAGGGACCTTGGATCATGTAAGAAACAGGATTATATTGCTGTGCTGGAGAACATGATTAAAAATATATACATCAAGTGTCATTTAAAACTGAATTTTAGACACGACTTTTAAAAGTGTTGTACAACCCCTTTTAATGGCGCCAATCACTAAATTGCAAGTGACCTTTGTGGCACTGATGCTCAGTGACCCCTGGGTCCCCCTGGTGGATTAATTTGGAGGTTTTGGTTCACTAGATCTATTGAGGAATTTATCCATGATGCTTTGGGCTGGACTCAATAGCTTTGTGAGCAAATTTTATCATTAGCTGCTGTGACAAAATCTGATATGTGTTCATATGAACTTTGTCCAACTATGTAATTAGCCACGTATGAATCTATGTATTCAAGACACCAAAGGAATAAAGTTTAGAAATCCAGCATCACTCAACACCACGCGGTACTTTCTAACAGAGATCTCGACCCATCAAAAACAGCTCTGAATAACATTCAGATGAGGTAGGATTCAGCCAAAGGGGGAAACTGTGAGGGCCAGAATGAGTAACATTCTTCCGGTCTGTGGACTGCATCAGGCTCCTTTCTTGCGTTGAGGTAGTTTATTGATTTAGCATCCGGCAGACATACACGGACAAACACTGCGAGGCTTTTCTACCATCGGCCGGCAGGTGTGTTTATCATGTTAGAGTAACTCTGGAGTCTGGGCCTTGCACTTGTAAATATAATTAGTGCATCACATCCTGTTGGAACAATGTAGGTTTGTGGACGGAGGAGATCTGAAACAGCCCTGTTGAAAGGTCAGAAACTTGTTTTTTAATGTGGCATATTTGTCAGCAAACCCAAGGCCATAACTCTGTGGCTACAAGTTTCTATCAAAATGTATATAAAAAAAAACCTCATGTGATCTTTAAACTTGCTCATTGGATGTTTTCTACAAGGACTGAGTTGAGGTCACTCAGGATGAAATCAGCAAGTATCTCATAAAAATCACTTGATCCATAAGATAATCTGCTGTAGTTATCACTGAGGTTTATTTATTACTGAATCATTTATCATTGTATCTCTTTATAGGTTTTAAAACATCAGCATGTTGATGTAGATGTTGATTGTGTTTTGTCCTTATAAATAAAGAAATGAAATGAAATGTTTCCTTTGCAAACAAACATTGTTTTAAAGGGAAGAAGTGGCTGCTACTCTGGGGTCAGACAGTGAGAGAAAGGCAAATATCCACCCCCACAGCAGCAGTGTAAAACTCCATGTCCATGCAGTGTGACCAGTGTCATCAAGCCTGATTCATTCAAACAGCAGAGATTTAGTGCAGAGGAATTCTCTCAAGACTGACAGTGTTGAATGTGCTGCCATTGCAACTGGCTAAAGTTAGAAAAAAAAAAAGTCTCATGCAAAACACTTCAAACATATTTTTGTTCATAGCAAATTGTGTGAGTGCATACTTGTTTTTTTCTTTTCTTAGAAGTGAGCTATTCCGATTGTGCAACAGTGTCCTTAACCTGCAGCTGCAGATGTTAAAAGATCGATTTTCTTGTCAAAACTAAATGAAGTGAACACAGAATCAAAGCTACACTGGAAAAGATTGTTGTGTTAAAATATGGCTGCTGCTCTGGCTGTTTGAACTAGTCTTCCTGACAATGTGCGAATAATTTGCACTAAAACATAAGAAACTATAAAGTGAAGTATATGCAAGTGTAGGTCAATACTGTTGTGGGAAAAGTTAATAAGATCACATATGTTATATCATATATTATTTGCCATTCAGAACCTAATACCTAATCTAATGAAGGGAGTCAGTTTTTCATATCATGAATCAATTTTGGAGCATGCAAAAGCACATGGAATATCCTGCACAGCTCACACAAAGCAAACATCCACCACTGTCTAAAAAGCAGAAATGCTGACTCTTCAGAATGCCTGCACCCTGCTCTCATCACCATGGCGAACCCGTGTGTTGGCACTTTAATAGCTGTGAAACTCCTGTTAAATAGCTCACCTGCTTTTCTCATTACTCCTCTTCACAAGACTACGCTCTTAGCCTCAGAGCTAATAACTCAGATCAGAGCGAGCGGAGGAGAGGCGCGGTGTCGTCCTATAATGTGTCCCAGGGGCCTGCGCTCGAGGGCCCCTGAACGGCAGGGGGGGCCACGCATTTGAAGCCTTCTCAGATGAGCTCTGGAACATTTGATAATTTCCTCCTCGGAGCTGCAGCCCTCCTGTGGAGAGGAGGAAAGAGCTTGGTGTTAGCACTGTGAGCTAACAGAGAAATAAACATGCATTATAACATGACCTCATACATTCTTCTACTAGTTTGATTGTCCTGTAGCTTCAGAATAAACAGTCCAGTCTCAGAGCTGAGGACGTTGGTGACACAGGTGACATTGAGGGAGTGACAGCGGACTGTAAACGCCACCCCTGTGTTGACATCCGCCGATCTTCACCCTGCTCCTCCAGGCTCAATCAGCAGAACAAACAACACTACTGTTTGCCCAGCCTTCCTGCGCCGCCTCCCCCAAACTGAGTCTACCCTCTCCGCAGCCCAATCCAGCCGGGCCACCTGGCTCACACATCGCGCTGTGAACCTGGGCCAAGCGTCCTGCTAACCTTGGCACCAGGGTCACAAGTGCAGCACTAATTACGCCACATTATTTGTGCAGGAGGCTGCTCCATCAGCACCCCAGTGCACAGCCTCCCTGTCATTTGTTCAGCAAATTTACTCTGACCCTATCGACGAGAGCACCCCCCCCCACCCCCATCCCCCCTCTGGTGTGGCCTGGTTAAGGTTCAGATTCTGGAAGTAGTACATGCATAATGAATATAATTGTGTTATAGCCGACGTAATTGGTCGGGCTAACGCTGTTTTTTGTAACTGTCAAGTCAATGAAGTGCATCTGAGTTGAGCGTGGGTTGAATTTGAGGTTGGTTACTTTGTGCCGAGAGCTTTCTCTTATTGGACAAACACAACACTGATATGCACCATCCACATCTAATCAACTTCTGTATACATACAGTGTGGCTCTCAGGTGGTGGAGCAGGTCGGCCATTAATCATAGGGGTCGGTGGTTTGAAGTGTCCATGAGCGACTGAACCATAAACTGATCTTACCATGTGTGTGTGTGCGTGTGTGTGTATGGGGACAACAATGCAAGTAGCTTTAGACAAAGGCGTCCGTGAAACCCAGGTAATACACTGTAATATATATTTCAAAAATATCTATTTATATGTCTATATTTTTTCAGCTTTATTTGCGATGAGCAGTTAACGTTTTGGAACCAAGTTACCTTCCCTAACAGATACAGCATGTGCCTGAAATGGACACAGCACTGTATATCATGATTTCTTTTCTCCACGCACATCTCCCAGAGGGCGTAGAGCCTCCGAGAGCCGCACTTCAAAGCTTGGCTCCATCATTGGACGGCCATAATTCTACGGCGCGGCGGGGCAGAGTCAGGTATTGAGCATACAGGTTTTGGGTGGTGGAGGTGGTGGTGGTGTGTGTGTATGTGTGTGTAGAGGAGAAGGAGGGGGGGTTATTCTGCCCTGTTTCCCCCTCCACCTCCAGATATCAAAGCAAACTCTGACAGTGGGGGTCTCTGGCATCCCGGGCCCCTTTCCACACAGGAGACAAAGCATCGAGCGGCGAGTCTGCATCGTATTAAACAAAGCCTAAATGCTTCAAGCTGTTACACACTCCCCAATGAAACCTTTATGAAAGGGCCCCTAATGCGATTTCAGAAACACCTTGTCATCAGCCCCGGAGCAGCAGAATGGAGAAGTGTGGCTGTATGAATGAATGGGCTCTTGGCGTTACTGAGAGTTACTGAAGAATGACTCCATGAGTGAAGGTGCCCACGGTTTTATTGCCCAATATGTACCTCTTACCAATATTACCTGTTGTTTCATTCACTGCAGAGGCCTCTGCTAAATACAGCCTCTTATTAGAAACACTGACTGCCACTGATAGTGTTTTCTATTTCATATGAATTAAAGCCTGCGTCTGGGGGTTTTGCAGCAGCTGAAGAAGAACTTGAATAACATCATTTTTAGCAAAAAAAAGAAAATATTTCATATCATCTGATTGATATATTAGAAGTTATGAGATCAGTTGTTTTTTTTATATAAAGGCTGTAACGTTCGTCATACATATCTTGTTGTAATTCAGAAGTCTGATGTGCGAGCTTCTTCTGCAGAACTGACTGAGTCATATTTTCACAACTTACTGGAAAAGAACTGCACAATAAAACAGACATAGTTTTTGGTTTTCTCACACTCTGGGAACCACCGACTTCTCAGTAAAGACCACGTTTTAGTTAGAAGAACAGTGAACGAAAACAAGATAAGCTTTTAAAAGTTTTAATAAATGACATAGTAGCTGATTTGTTGTTTATGTAGAGTTGAATCATTTTTAGGATTTATTGCTTGCATTTGCCTTGAAGTTATTTTTGGTTTTGAAGGTATTAATCAACATGTAATATTCTTCCACAATAGGTCCCACCAGCACAGCTTTGGCCACTGTGTATTAAACAATCATTTTTCACTCCAGCACAATTCATCACCTCAGAAAATCGATATGCTTTTCCTCTTTTGCTGCCGTATTTTTACGGAGACAGATCCCAGTTGCCGCTTGTTAAATATGATTTCTTCACCGCGTGTCAGGTGTTCCTCGGCCAGTTTGCATTACAGAGCTGGGCAGAGATATGTAAATGGTTACTCTAATGGAAACGGTGGAGCTACAAGTAGCTTTAAAAGCCATTGCACTGCTGGTAATAGACACTGTATTCTGTGCAATGAGAACCAGCTGGGCCTTTCCTCTGCCGAACATCTTTGGTTCATCTTGAATCACTTTCTGACACACACACACACACACACACATACGAGTGTGTATGTGCATTGGAAAGGCAGATACACTGATGCATGCAATAATCAGGTGATAATGTCTACTGTACATGACTTTAAAAGTACGCACACACACACACATATACGGACACGTGCACGCGCTCGCACACAGGCTGTGGCTTCAGATCCTCTTGCCAAGATCATTCGGGGTGAGTCTCACAAGTGTTTGGAGAGGTTAAAGTCAAAGGTAACTGATCCTGGCAGGCACATGGACAGTAAAATTCCACTCATCACAGCGTCTAACAAATCATCTCTTCCATAACTTCCCTCACACGTCCATAACCCGCTCTGTCAGATCAAAGACCCGGCCAATCATCACGCATCCATACATTTGGCCTCTTCCCTCTGTTTTCCTCTCCGTCCTTTCCTTTTCTTTGTTCCCCTTCCGAACCTGTTTTTTATCTCTCGACACCTCTCGCTCTCACGTCTCGTCTCGCGAGCAGTCGTTTCTGTTTAGGAGGCTGATGTGAGGGAGGAAGGCCTGCGCATGAGACCAGGATGTGTTTTCACTGATGTGAGGATCTGGGCTTATTAAGGCCGTGCCCTCCACCCATGTGGAGCTGGTTTCAAAGGTGTCAGACAAGACAGAGGTACGTCATTCTGCTCGGCTGAGTTACGGCCGGGGCTCATCTTTGATCTGAGAGGCAGGTCATCCTTCTCTCTCTCTCTCTCTCTCTCTCTCTCTCACTTCGTTTTGCCATCTCTCCCTCTCAGCCTCTTTCTCTCCCTTCATCTCTCTCAGGGGGTTCTTACGAGAACTACGGGGGGCCAAGAATTCCTCTCAACTCCGATGAGCTTTGTGTGAGATATACATGAATCACTTACCGACATCCACGGAGGATAAAAGAGCAAATGAGCCACTTACTTCCTCTGATGGATATCACAGCTTATATTTACTTGTCAGAAAAGTTTTCAGACCTTGCTGCCAAACAATCAGTTGAGGATCGTGTTTTAATGTAATAATACTGTGGGAGAAGCTTTAAATTATATAGTTACATGTGTATGTTGTCATGCGAAGTTTGCAAGAATGCATGTTCAATTATTATTAGAATTATTTTTATAATTATGTTTTAAAGTGAAACATGATGTTGAGACTCAGGCGAGTTGTCACTCTCATCACTCTCCTCTGCCATTTTGAATCAGAACATGCTTATCATTGGTGTATACAGTGGATGGAAAAGTGCTGGCCAGGGGGGCCCCTCTTGCTTTTTTTTTTTTTTCTTGTGATGTGTGTGTATGTGGAGCCTACCTCACAGACGCTGTGCAGGATCAGCCTCTCGCTCTGTAAGTCAGAAACCTCGTCCCCTGGGCGTGGAGGCCTCCTGCAGCTGAGCCAGGGAGCAGAAGGTCAAAGGGCATAATCAGGGAAAGTGTGTGTGATTGTGTGTATGTTCTCTCTTTCATGCGCTCGCACATATTTGAGCGTCGCTTTCATATTTGCACGTGTGAAACATTACCTTTTTTATAAAGGGGTTGTATGAACTAGACCGGCAAAACGTAACCACACTCCGACCTCTGCTGAGGCTGAGGCGTGCCAGGGTCTGAATCAAGAGCTCTGGCACTGAGTGAAAGTAGTGTGACAGTCACCATTACCAGTGCAGCCCAGAACACAAAGCAGACCAGGGTTTCCTATAGGCCAAGAGAGCTTTCAAGGGAAAACCAGGATATGTCCCAATACCAAGTGAGCACTCAAGGGTTTAAACAATGTTGTGCAACTTTCAGGAGGTACTCGGTTCTGCCCCATTTGCAGCCACCAGGCTCCCCGGACGTGTACAACTCACATAACACGGGCACATGAGCTCGAGATAGTGCAGTTTGATTATTTTCAGATACTAACGTGTACACTACAGTGTAAATCAGCAAAATTGCTTCCTAATAAGAGGCAATTATTCAGTACAATTTGATTAATGATGGACTCACATTAACAGCTGAGGCCTTGTTTCCGGAATCATTTCAGGAGCATCATCCAATATTGTCCTTTTGTGGGTAACTATTACACAAATGGGTGGAAGATTTGTCCATGTATTTTTTTCTTTACATGTGAGTCAAGCACAGGCAAAACTTTGCTTTTTAATTTGACTGCTTGGAAAATATTTTGCAGAAAATTAAAGCAGGAAAGGGACGAAAATTTTGGAGAAAGAGCAGAAAGTATGTATTATGCATTGTTTAAATATTGTTAGATAAAGTGTAATTTTCTTACAAAAGAGTCAATGAAGCACATCATTCCTATACTGTCAAGAAAACTAGATTTGATGTAGAGAAATCTTGCAAGCAAGAGACATCATCTCATCAGCCTCAGCTTATTTTCTCTTTTTGTTTCTTCCTTTTTAAACATAAAACATAAAAAGACTTAACAAAAATATAGAAACAGAGAAATCTCCAGAAATCAGTCAGCTGATTTGGACAAACTTCACTTTAGCAGTGGATACATTGGACAAGTGGTGAATAAATAAATGACATCATAATAAAGTAACTGATGAAATGTGAATGAGGCAGATTGTGATCTATATCCTGGGAATTTTTCCGCAAAATTTCTTCCATTTCCTGCGTTAATTTTCTGCAGAATATGAGTAGCTGTGTGTTGATTTGACCACATTTTGATTTGTACAACATATTTTTCCGAACAGTCAAATTACACAACAGTATAGAAGCAGGGAAATCTCCAGAGGTCGCTCAGCTGATTTGGACAAACTCTGCATTCTGGCAGTGGATAAATTCAGCTCCATAATGTGAGCCACCTGTGCGCCTCGGTGGAAACCTGACATGACGGATGAAGAGGTGGACCGCTGACACAACCCACGGAGACACCGGCCAGTGGAGGCAACCGGAGAAACCGGAGAGCTGCTCGGTTAGTTTAAGCCTCCTTCCTGTTTCACTTCCACATTAGAGGAGCTGCGAGGGACGAAGGCGCTTGATTCGATTAAACATCAAGCGGATAGATTTCCTCAAGTTCTGCGCGTAAATCTGCACCAAGTGTGCGCAGGAGAGGGGAACATGGGCTTTACTGTGCATGCATGGTTTGACTGGAAATACAGGGGCCTGCAGAGAGAGAGGCTGGGTGATGGCACAGGGCCTCAATACACAGAAGACAAGTGGATTTAATGCAGCAGTTAATTCTGTTGTTTTAATGACCTGCAGGGCTCGAGATGATTTTTTATTTGAATGCAATAAAATCTTTAAAAATAAATTGTGCAAAAATTAGTTAATAATGTAGAAAATGTATTAAAGATTATTATAGATACTTAAAATAAAATTAATTTGGGAGATGCGTAAAAATTATGATTATTTTGAAGAAACCATGATTCATCATTTGATTAATTGTGGTTTTCAGTAAAGCACACACAGAGAGAGAGAGAGAGAGAGAGAGAGAGAGAGAGAGAGAGAGAGAGAGAGAGAGTTTGGTGCGTAAAAGGGTAAAAAAAAGAATCAAAAAAAAAATATCAAACACACTCCTTTTTGCTCCTTGACAGTAAATAAGCTCCTTGTCTCACTCCCATCCCCGGACACATGAGACCAGGCCGGGTCCAGGACGCACACTGGCTCCCCCCTCCGGCCTCCAAACCCCTCCCCTTCCACTCTCAAAACTATTTAGCATCTGAAGCCGGGATATAGTTTCCAAAAAAAGTTGAAGGGAAAAAACTTCCTGCGTGAGGAGGAGCAGGAGAAGAAGAAGCGTGCCAGCCTGCAGTCTGAGACCAGGTCCGTCCAGATCCAGACGCACAGAGGGACGCATCCCGACCCCCCCAACACCCCATCTTTAAGGATCTATACACTTCTGTAACCACGGCTTCTAAGGTGGACTCCGTTTTTTCCTCTCTATCCCTGCATTTCTTCAAGAGGGAGATGGAAGAGGGCTCCAGTTCTCCGGTGTCCCCTGTGGATAGTCTGGTGACCAGCGAGGAGGAGCTGGACCGGCAGCAGAAGCGCTTCGCGAGGAAGAGGAGGCACAGCAAGAAGTCCAGCGAGGACAGCAGCGGCAGCAGCCCGGGTCCGGTGAAGAGGGGCAAGAAGAGCAGCCCCAGCAGCTCCCAGTCCTTCGAGGAGCTGCAGAACCAGCGCGTCCTGGCCAACGTGCGGGAGCGCCAGAGGACTCAGTCCCTCAACGAGGCCTTCGCGTCTCTGCGCAAAATCATCCCCACGCTGCCGTCGGACAAGCTGAGCAAGATCCAGACGCTGAAGCTCGCGTCCAGGTACATTGACTTTCTGTGCCAGGT
This sequence comes from Centropyge bicolor, assembly GCA_037975185.1. Lineage (NCBI taxonomy): Eukaryota > Metazoa > Chordata > Actinopteri > Pomacanthidae > Centropyge > Centropyge bicolor. Next base: position 2,331,158 of record JBBMOC010000003.1, on the reverse strand, counting down.
GCTGCAGAGCGACGAGATGGACAACAAGATGTCCAGCTGCAGCTACGTCGCGCACGAAAGACTCAGTTACGCGTTCTCGGTGTGGAGGATGGAGGGGGCCTGGTCCATGTCAGCATCCCACTAGCACCCAGAGACCCTCACTCACAATGCCAAAGCGGTGGGTAGCACAGACTGGAGCACAGACATACTCACAACTTAGACATAGCAGAAAATGTGGGTTTGGATAAATGAGTGACATCATGATAAAATACCTGGTGAAGGATGTTGAGAGATCACAGGTTATGATCTAGATTCTGGGGATTTTCCTGCAAAATTGTGTCATTTTACTGAGTTAATTTTCTGCAAAATATGAGTAGCTGTGAACTGATCTGTCACAAGCCTTTTTTTATTTTTAATACTAAAAAGAAAGAAACAAGAGAAAATAATCTGACAGTGAGGTGAGGTGATGTCTCAATAGATTCCTCTGATCAAATATAGTTTTCTTGACATTATAGGAAGGATGTTTCATTTACGTTTTGTTAAGAAAAATGCGCATTATGTTACAACATTTTAAATATCAATTTCTCCTAAATTTAGTGCTTTAATTTTCTGCAAAATATGAGCAGCTGTGCGTTGATTTGGCCACATTTTGATTTGCACAATATTTTCCAAGCAGTCAAATTACAAAGCAGAGTTTGGGCTGTGCATGCATCAGCTGTGCACCAGCATTTAAACCCACATGTTCAGAAGCTCTGCGCGCCTCTTGTGTGTGTATGACAGACTTCACACCGAGGCCTCAGCATCTCTGCAGCCGCTGACTGTGCGCCTGCAGCCGGATGCAGCCGCGCGTAAAGGTCGGGGTGACAAACTGGTGCATCAGGATCCATCCAAGATCCTATTTAATCCAAACCTGAAGCCTCAGCTCAATTCAGGATGTGGGAAAAAATATGTGGAAGATTTATTCTGAGAGCAGGATTAAAGGTGCAGGGAAGTAGGTGGATTAATGCAAATAATAGTTTTGGCACATTTTCTTTTTTTTTTTTATCCAAAAGCACAACAAGCCTGTTCTATTTTTGACCATTAAATCAGCAAGTTGTGACTCCAGCAGTTAATGCTCATTTTAACAGTATTTCATAATGAGCTGTGGGCCTCACCAGAACGCAGCTGTAGTGCCACCACGGGTAATTTCTATCCACAATAGAGAGCTTTCCTGTGAGCAGACCGCAGGAATGGGCAGCTCGGCTGGACATGAGAGTTCAAGCCAGTGCAAGACAATAAAAACAGAGGCTTGTATTAACAAGCATGCAGGATTTTTTTTGCTCCTCATATTCTGTAGATTTTTGCACTCTGGCTTCAGTGACCCCCCAAAAAAAGTTTTGACAGCTAAGAGCAAACTTTTCTTTGGAGTTTGTTTCCCCCTTGTTTGATTTTAGTGGACTAAAACTTGTAATTTGGCAAAAAAAAAAAAGAGATGAAAGATAAAGCTGAATTCATCATAACATCTTGTCATTTTTTAAAGTAAGAAGCCGCCTTATTTTAAAGTCAGTTTGATTTTCAGCTCTTCTGTAATAATTTAATACAACACGAGTGATTCCTTCATAACAGTTTAACAAAGTAAAAGTACAGGTGTTGGAATATGAGCTGTTAATTTAAGGCTGCTTCTCATTCCACGGTCTGGATGAAGCTGCCCAGGGAAAGAGACACTAAATAACACTTCTGGTTAAAATAACCAGAAGCAGGGTTTGTTTGCTTCTCACAGGCCTGACATGTAGTTATAGCAGACCGCCCATCACAGAGGCTTTGTTGTCTTATAAACCAACCCTGGAGCCGAGGGGGGAGAGGGACACTCTTCATTACAGTGATTTGTGTAAGCACAGAAAATTTGAAGGTGATTTTTTTTTTCTGAGTAATTCTGAGTTTAATTGACCTCAGTGGAATGTAGAAGAAAATAGCAAACAGTGAAAAGTGAAGCTTAGTCTGTCTGAAAGGCTTATTTCTTTTTCTTTTTTTTTTCATTTTGTTGCATGGATTAAATTTGGCAAAAATGATCGAAAGATATGATTCATAAACGCAAAAAACCTTGTAAAAACAGCCTTTACAAATCTTGACCTGATTGACCTCACTGATATATTTCAATAATGCTTCTGGGCTTTAAGTTGCTCTGAGGAATTAGATTTTATTGTTTCAGGACTGCACACTAATCTGCAGCGAAATGAAAGCGCGTGAATTTACTCAGGTGCTTCAAAGTCAGAGGAGCTGTGTTTTTGTGTGTTGGGGCTGCAGCTGCATGCGCAGCCTCATGCAGATACAAAATGTTCCTGCTTCTCTGTTGCCATATGGTTTTACTCAGCTCAGTGGCTAATAATTGATTCATTAATGACTTCCCACATGCTAAGCGAGCCAGTGAAGGTTTAAAAAAGCATCAGATGGGCCACCACAGAAAAAAAAAAAAACATGAGTAAAAAAGGATGCGTAAAAATCTAAAATGCATCTCTTTCCTTCCATCACAGACTGTTTACTTCTACAAAGTATGAAGACCAAAGGAATTATTGAAGAACCCATCGACCTCAAAGGCATGGCGGAGAGATGTAATGTGACCCACAGCTACAAACTCTTGTGGAGTGTGTGTGTGTGTGTGTGGATGCAGATTCATCAGTCTGGAGCTGTTTGTGGCACAAAGGAGGAAAAAAAAGAGAGAGAGAGAGCTACAATGTGTAGAGATGATAGAGCTGGGATTTACGGCCTGTCAGCAAAGCCATCCTTTACCCGTTTTATGAAGGATATATATTTTGTTTCTCCAAAGACTTTAAGCCAAAGTATAAATATATATAAATGAATGCATATTGTACATACCTGTGTAAGTAAGCCTATAGCCTGTAAAGGGACCAATGCAATTAAGAGTCATTTGCTGCATGGATTTATTTTCACTGACTTTCTTTAGCAAAAAGTCTCCAAACTCCGTCCAATGTACATTTTTGTTTTTTTTGCTTATTTATTAAAACACATATTTTTGAATGAAATCTGGTTGATTTTTTTCATTTAATTTGTAGATTTTGAGCTTTAACATAATCATAATAATGCAGTTCAGATGAGTAAACTCCAATAAAAATAGCAGATTTTTTTTCAAGTTTCTGTTGAATTTTAATAAAAAGGAAAAGATGAAGAAAAGTTATTTAGACAAAAACTTGAACAATGTGTTTCCCTTGTTTCCCTGCTGGATTATAAAGAAACTAAAATACCAACACCATTTTTTTTTCACTGCTGGGTGTGAGAATTTGCCCCTTTCTCTCTCTCTCCTCCCCCCTCCTCTTGTTATGGAAAGAAAAAAAAAACACGACCATAAAAAAATACAGCTTCATTAACAGTGCAGGAAATTTGAGCCAGTTTCAAACTCAGCCATATAAAATGCTTGTCCGCTTAAATAACGAGTAATCATTTCAAATGGTGATGCCTTTGGGCTCTTTAACGAGCAGGAGCCCCCCAAAAAAACTTCAGATAAGGACAAAAAAAAAGTCGCCTGCAGCCTTTTTGAAAAAATAACAGATTTCAACTAGTGGACTGGAGAAAATTCCTTTAAACCTCTTGCACTCACTCTTAAAACATTAAAATTGTTTACATCTCCTTTTCCCAGACGTGGTTAGATGCAATCTAAACACTGAAAGGGCCTCATTGTTAACTTCTGCTGGTGTAAATGGGAGACTGACTCTGTGGCTCCGCTGCTGAAATCGCTGCTTTTAAGTCACACTTTTTTTTTTTTCCGGCTTAATAATTTGACCACCAGCAAAACAAACATTCCCTCTTTTTCATTCTAACTGTAATACATCTATATGGTATCTCAGACTGATAGGCAGCCAGTGAAGGGAGCACTTTGAATACCAGTGGAAAAGTATATTACAAAATAAGAGCATAGAGGAGATAATAAATGCCACAAAGCCTATAAACTCTCTATTGTTTTCCACAGGCTAAACGTTTGTGGAACTGTTATTTATATTATTGCCAGACTGTCTGATGTTCTCAAGGTCAGTGTGGTTTGAAGGGGAAACACCTGCAACCAGAGTGGCTTTATCCTCCAGCTGCTGATGCACCAAACCCACATTCATCCTCTTATTTATTAATACGTTCTGTTGCATGTATGAATATATGGCAGAGTGAGTCCAGACTTTACGATGCAGAACTTCATGTTACAATGGGATTAGTTTGATTGGTGATTCAGATCTGAGAACATCATGTCTTTGATTTTGTATTTATCTTCACCAATGTGTCTGAACAGGAGGCACATGAAGGGAAAATCACCTGTTTTTATTTCAAGGCCATGACTTTGAAATGAAGCGATTTAAATATAAAGACGCTGTGATCTTTGCATCGCTGCTTCAGGACAGAGAGTGTTCTCCCTGCATGAAGGCCACATGTGGCAAATGAGGAGATTTGGGTGAATTTACAAACGCTGGATAAACACACCTGATCTGCAGAGCGGTGCAAACAGGGTCATGACTCACCCGACTGATTAAAGATGATCACATTTTCTGTATAATCAGAATCAAATATTTACAATTCCAGCAATTTTCGAACAAACACTTCGAGCAATTGAGAAGCTAAATCCTTTCATAAGACTTATAAAATCTTTCATGATAACATGTGAAAGATGAACAAGTCTTGGCTTTGGCCATGTTTTGGCATGGTGGTCTCAGATGCTGTTGGAGAGCCCTACCTACCTAGGCCGGCTTATCCATAGGAGCCCGTTTGATACCTGCTCATTATCCCGGGCCCTCACAGCTGAGCAGCACAGAATCACCCGGGGCCACTGCTCCAGCGGTGCGAGAGATCCAGATGTTTCCCGTAAAATCAGACGGAAAAAGCTACAAAACTTTAATTTGCAGTAAAAGGTGAATAAAGTAAAGGTTTACACTCTGTGCGCCTCAAACGGTATTCTGTGTTCGTCTGGTTTAGTAAAAAAAAAAAAAAATCTGAAGGTTAGCCTTAAACCATTTTGGAGGCTGATGTCGGCCTGACTGAACTTCCCCTCGTTCTCTGTGTTTGTGTGTGTGTTGGCAAAGCTGAAAGTCAGCTGTGTCGATACATAAAGTGTTGCTCGGACTGAAAATCCTCCTCAAGCATCGATCTTTCTCTCACTGTGTGTCGTGGACGATCACTTGGTGAAACAACCCAAATCAGCTGCATCTAATGATCACTGTCATTAAATTAAATCATAGTTTTGAGTCATATTATATGCTGTTCATATCCAGAACAAAAATATTCACTAATAAGGAATAACAAGAAATAAATAGCTTCCTTTTAATAAGATTAAAGTTTTCTATAAATTGAGGTTAGAATCATTTTATATTCCACATTTTCTCAAACTACTGTAGCAGTTTTTTAATTGCACTTGTTCGATTGGTTTGAAGCCTTGATTATTTCCTCCTTATACATTTTCAAATCATTTTATATTTGCTGTCTCACAGAAATCTTTGAGGCTCTGCTTGGTTTTCCTGATGCAGTGAACACTGATGAAGCGACTCTGGCGTTGGTGTTTGCAGACATATTGACAGCTGAACTCATACACGAATCCTGATGCTTAACAGACAAAAAACCCTCACACGGCGGAGACCGAGCGAGATGCCTGTCTGAGATCAGAGCCTCGCTTGTCAAGGCCGCCTGGATGAAAAGGAATCAGACAAGGTTCTGGCTTTTTTCTTCAGCTCGTCTCTGCCTTTCTTTCATACTATCATTTAATTGAGGTCCCTAAAGTCCTGCACACCAGGGCCCCACCACAGTGTCATGAAGCCACTGGGCTGGTGTTGCTCTTTGCTTTCTTAAAAACTGAATATTTTTGGACAATTATACTCACACCTGAATCTTTTGCCGATGGAGGCGAGAGCAATAATAAGTTACCAAACTGATGGATTTTGATCATTGTCACAAACCATCTTCTCTCATGATATTGGTCAAACCTCTGGTGGACATGTGACCCTGGAGAGACTTTACAACATGACATCATCTTTGTCGAACACTAAGACTCTTAAACTGGGCGACAGGTGAGCTGATCATACCTGTTGAAGTGTCCCGGAGAGAACAGCCTCTCTGCTCTGGTGCTGCATCACTGACCCTGTGAGGAGACAGATAGTGAAAGTAAATGAGACCATGTGACACCATATCTGCATCCACACCATCCTGCTCCTCCTGTTCTGTTTTCCAATCATTTGAACCTCTGTGTATCTTATTAAACTGACTGAATGCTACTGCAGGTGTCGTCCTCTCACCTCCAAAGTCTCCCTCTTCATCGCTTGACTCATCAGGCTTCTCATGGAGGCTGAGGGAGTGGACCTGGACAGGGAAACAGTTGTGAGAGCAGCTTGAACTGTGGGGTGTGGGACTTGAAATAAAATGTCTGTGGTGCTGTTCAGTCGAAAAAATAATTAGTGTCACATTGAGGAACTTTCTTGAATCAGAGGCTTTGGCCATGTGAATGAAGCCTGAGCTGTCATGTTGTTTTTGTATCCTTCCGTACGGGATCGCTGTCATCGTAAAAAAAAAAACATGGAGGACAATCACACGGAGATCAAGGCTGTGAAATATATCACTGTTTGCGCAGATGCTTCCATTCAAATCCTCTGTGGTGCGTGAAGCGTAATTAAAGAGTCGTCCATGACAAACTGTCTAAACATAAAGGTGTTTGTTGTTCAGCTCATGCTGTTTCAATAGATACTGGCTCTGGACCGTGTTCAGAAATGAATCACTTGGCAAAAAATAAACAAGTGAAGTAATAATATCTGGACAAACAATCAATGTTGAGCATCATTAGGCGTTTTTTTTTTGTTTTGGAAAATGTGCATGAGAATGTGTCTGTGCTGCATTAGTCTCTTTGTGTTTGTGTGTAACTTGGCTCTCGCCACTGAGTCTTATAGCACATCTTCTCTTCTGGCATTGTCTTGTGTCCATCTGGTCTCATCTCACACAAACACACAGACACACAACGTTTAGACAAACTGCCGTGGACAACATTATATGAACTACTTCATTCTCTTTTTTCCTTCATCTATTACATTCCTGATTAAATTCGCCTTCGCCAGCCTCTCAGACATTATCTGCTTCTTTAACAACGGGGAGAATAAGAAGTGAAGTGAGGGCAGCTCTGATCATCTCAGTGTCCACAAAGTTCAAAAATATCTAACTTTAGCGTCAGCGATGTTGGCCAAACAATAATTACAGCTCTCCTATCCAGTTCAGATGAAGGGCAGGCTGGAAGATGTCATCTGAACACAGCCATTTTCAAGGCATCACTGATTACTGCACTCACAACCAAAACCCATTAACAGTAATCGTTGGTAATTAATCTCACAGATGCCGAATCCATCTTTGCCAGAAATTCAAGTGAGTCAAGTCAGACATGAGTGAGTCACTTCTTTCGTCTTATCTGTGCACAGTGTTCCTACTTGCGAGGCTCAGTCACAGTGTCAGCGTCCTCCTCGCCTTCAGCTGTGAAACTTGATGCGTCTCCAGCCGCCGGAGGAGACGGGGGCTTCTGGGTATGTTTGTGGGGCGACATGCCGACATCCCCCTCCTCCTGCTTTGCTCTTCATTAGCACCGGTGAAGACCGCCGGGGTCAGCGGAGGTCAGTGGGTCACGGCGGTCCAGGAGTTGAGTCTGACTTACTGACCTTTGTTTTCACTCAGGAAGAAGATACAATGTTAGTTCACTTAAATTCAATTCAGGCTCAAACTAAATTATAAACTCAAAGCAACTGAATAAGAAAGATTCCCTTTTTTTCACTGAGGGGGAGAATTAGATTGCACTTTCAATTATAAAAGTAGTAACTGATCAAGTAATAAGTACTTGATTAAAAATTATTATCACTGATTGAAAAAAGCCGACATGTTCCAAGACTCTTCCCTTCATGTTTAAAACATCACATCAGAGCCCATTTAAACAGCAGTGAAGCCAAACACTGGACAGTTTGAGTCTTATAGAGACAACATTCATCATTTAAACAGCCTGCATACAGCGGTTCAGGCTGCTTGTAAACCCCCTGGTGGCAGGATTTGAAACAAACAAAACCATCCACCAGCAACTACAGATGTCAGATCTAATCAATTCAATCTCACCTTTAACCTCAAAGCATTCCAACACTGGTGCTGCAGCCTGTTTCCATGTAACAAATAAAGACTTTTGAGAGAGAAAGAAAAGACAGTTGCCTGTCAAACTTTTAAATTTTTGGTAAAACAATTCCAACTCAAGGTACACTAACTAACTTTTTGCAGGGCTTTCGACAGTGTCACATGGTCTTCATCAGCAAATCCACTTCCATGTCTAATAAGCAAACTGCACAGATGTATGCCATGTGATGCATTTATCAATACACTTGATGGGAAGTGAAAAGCTCCAAAAAAGCCAGTAGGTGGACCTTGAGTGGCCTCATGTCAGATTTAGTCACTATTTAAGTCTACAATACAACATGTACATAAATACAAAAGACCATACTTTAGTGTATAGTTTAAAAAAACATCACCAAATAGAGGAAATTCTCTACTGTACTTCACTTTCTCCAGTTGTGATCTGTTTTTTTTTTTTTTTTACAGGTAAGTTGGTGACAGGTAATTAATGAAGACTAACACAACAGAAATAAACTGAGGCAGGCTTTTCTTTTTCCTTCCTCAAGATTGAGCTAAGACCCGTTGGCAGCAGGTGTACCGGACCGTCACTGAACTTTGCTCTGAGGCTCGTTCGCTTGACGCTGACAGCGACCTGGCCTCAGTGTTACGTTGGCAGCAGCTCCTCGTAGCCTCGCGTGTCCTTGCCCCTTTTGATGTCAGTGCACGCTCGACACCAGACTAAACACATACAGTAGCAAGACAAGCAAACGCCGCGCAGCTTTTCAAATACACTATGGATCAGAAGAACTGGACTCATGGAACATCCGATGGAAAGAACAGCAAACGGTCGCAGACTCCCCTCATGTCCCTCATTGTTTCCAAATCCACGCTTGGACAAAAATAAGTTGGAGCCTGAAGATTAAATACTGAATTTATTTGAAATTTTGTCACTTGTGAAAAATACTCGCCAAAGCACGTCCGAAACTTTTCGTGGACTTTGCTTGACTGGGTCACCTCCGTGACCGCCCAACATGCGTGTTTGTTGCCGAGCTGTTACAAATCTTCAAATATATCTGACGGGTGTTGATGATCCACAACTGAATCTAATGACTCGTCTGTAATTAGTTTTGTCATCCGAGCAGCTGGCCAAAGCCTCATCGCCATTTCGAGTCACTTAAACCTGCAATTAAAAAGCGCGGTGATGAGCCCAGCTGGGAGGATGAGGCCTTTTTTAACGTACACCGGTGGCCGGGTAATGACAGAGCAAGCTGACAATGACTGACGCGGCAGGAAGACGAGCTGCCGCACACCAGAATGTCACTGCGGCCAAACGAGAGGGAAAATAGATTAGGGGGGTTTTCCCAGATTTCAATCCCTACTGACATTTCAATCCTTTGTTGTGGGGAAGAGATGGCCGTCTCGTGGGCTGGTCTTCAAGAAGAGGGAAAGTTCAACTGGCAGGGCTCCACCTTTCCTCTGACCTGACCTGACTGAGGGGTCGCAGGAGTTGTGTGTCTCTAGGTGACGAACGTGGCAACGCCCACTTTGTGTTAAAGGTGAGACGGGCAGTCTGCGTGTCACGAGCGCGGTCGTTAGAGCGTCCCCCGGCCACCGAGGAACCATAAAGAGGTCACATTCCCGACTGTGGGAGCTGCTTCTTCACAGCATCTGTATGAAGGTAAATATTGTCCCTCATGCCTCAGTTTGTTCTCTGAAGGAACCAGAGATGTGCTCGTCTTCGTTTGCCTTCGACGCCGCACAGTGTCTCAAACCTCCATGATTTACAAAGACAGTGACGAGCCCACAAAGCCGGAGGCCGCTGCAGTATTTACTCTAGTTACTCTCTAAATTAAGAGTCTGACAGGAAAGCGGTGGAATGCGTGTTTATTTGAAGGGAGGTGAGGCGGGATTGGCTTTGTTTGCTCTCGGACTGTTGTCTTAGCGTTAGTTCCACCACCAACAGGGATTCACTGCTGTTTATTTGGACACCAGCTCAGACCTTTGACCTCTCCAAATGGGTGGCTAATCCCAGTCAAGGCTACTGTGGGGCCTGTTCCTGCAATGCTGCCTTCCTCTGGACTTATAGGAGAACTCCACCAATTTTACAACTCAAGGACTGATGGCGGCAAATGTGAAAAAAATGGATAATGCCTTCTGCAACTCCAAAGTGAGCCGTGCAAAATCTGACCACCTTAACCGATCTCGTCTATGGAATATTTCAAGTTTGAGATAAAAATATCTGGGCATGTGGAGTTAGAAGAAAGTTATTTTACCAGACCTCTGTAGGGCACTCCTCATCTCTGTTTGAGGCTACATTAGCATAACACACCTGAATCTCCAACCAACCTGCCAGCAGTCAAGGTGCATTGTGGGTAATATACGATCAGGTTTTGATAAGAAAGAATGCATGAAATAAAAAAAGATATCTTTGGTTGTGCTGCATCAATTGAGATACTTTTAAAAGTCCATAAAAAGTAACCTGCATAACCACATTGGAGGAAGTTGAACCTATGTGCACATTCAATCTGCTGTTACAGTACAACACTGTTTTTCATTGTGTGTGAGGACACATGCACACCCCTCAACATCCGCCCTCATGCCTGACAGTAGCGCACGTTTGCCTGACAGTGAATGAGCCTTTTCTTTGCAATCAAAACCGGCAACTAACAATTAACATAAAAAAAACAGACATTGCAGTTTTTCCAAAACAATACTTTATATCGTGATGTCAAAGACAACATGTTAGAGCAAAGGTTCCCGAGAAAAATGTACTATTTCTGTAACAATGGTGGAACAAGTCAAAAACATAACTGATAAAAAAAAGAAAAAGAATATGCATTTTATACATATGTAAACCTAGAACTGTTTGTTTTGAACCACAGTGGTCATAGCGATAACTGGCTTATTTAGTGGAATGGACAACCGTAGCAAGGACCAGGCGTCTGGATGGAGCCCTTTGATAAGTCCAGATGTGACAGAGAACAAAAATGTCTTCCCAAAAGTCCACCAAAGTCACATCTTGCCTGGTATTTATACAAAAAAAAAAAAAAAAAAAAAAAAAAAAAAGGTTTTCCATTCTGTTGTTGCAGTTTACAAAGCGTCCCCCTAAAACAACTTTTTATACATAAATACAATAAAATCTATTGTCTGTGTTACAAGTGCTAGATACCTTTTTTTTTTCCTTTTTCTGTAAAATATCCAACTGAAGTCTTCCAGGTTTGATGATTCCACGTTCTATAACATGGAAAGCATACAAACACCCCCTCCCCAGCAGAAACAAAAAAAGCAGTAAAAGAGATAAGACAGTCTGAATACAGTGAAAGTACTAAACGTCCTTCAGTGCTCGATCCCTTGTGCTGATATGTGGTATGGGACAGACGGACAGACGGACAGACAGACAGACAGGTAGGCAGTGCATGCGGACATACGGATCATGCAGAGAGAGAAAAGAGGATTGGAGTGGAGTCGGACTGGGCCCCCTAAATAAACAGCTCTGGACCCGGCTCGACTGATCTACGAGGGTTAAAACAAAAAGATATGCCCCCTCCTAATAAATGGAAATTATAAGAAAGTGGAATGCTGCTGCTGTTCCTGTTACTGGACATTGTGTTAAGACTAACAGTGCAGACAGACGGCCAGAGTAGCCAGACAGTGCTAGTTTTGGCTCCTTTCGAGAAACCAAAGCTTTCAACAGTAGAAACCCCATGACTGGCACTGCTGTGCAAAGGTTCTGGGAATGTTCTGGGCTGGGTTACCGAAAAGCGTCTCATCGAGCGGGTTCACACGCACGGAGACGCTGGCGTGTCCGAGCTAAGGTGACGTTCAGGACAGTCTGACTACATGCATTTTCATATTCCAACCACAAATACCTCAGTATGCTTGAAGTATCACAACAATGCGAACATGTTCCTGGAAACAAATCTCGCTAAGATTACAAAGAAAAAATGACATGAGAGTGAAGTTTATGTCTGAGATAATGGGAACGTACAGAAAAATCAAACTGCAAGGAATTCAAACCATACTGAATAAAATGTGATGCCCAACAATGCTTAGTGATCTCTGGGGGACTAAAACCTATGGCCACACATTTTCCTTTGCGCCTGTAAATTTAAAGTGGAAGATGACAAAGGCATGAAATAATGTTAACTTTGACCTGTCTCCTGCAGCGAGGAGCAGCATCACTCTGCCAGTAGAGGTCAGATACATTCAGTCAAAAGGAGAAAATGTTGCAGGTCTGATTGAGATTTTAGACAATGCAATCATATATTTTCTCATATATGTTTGTGTAAGACATCGATGTTGTTAAAAATTGGTCCTAGCACAAGAGGAGGCAGATTTTTTTTTTAAATGCTCTGTGAGGACAGAGAGACGTGGGCCGCTGCGGGATCAAACACCTGTGATCTTTTGGACACTGGACAGTCAGTTTTCTGAACAACAGGCCACCCTGAAACACAGAGGCATCGCTGAGCTGATGAAGGAGATTACACTTGTAATTAGATGAATTTGAAGGAATGTTGATTTAAATTAAAAGCGAGGACATTTGGTCAGATAAGACAATAAGTGATGATCATGTGAAATCATTTGTTCGGCCCATCAGAGGGATTTAAAGGAATCGCATGGCTGCATTCCAATTCAAATCCACCCATCACATTTTTCTTGTTTCTCTTTTTTTTTCTCTTGTTGTTGGATGAACTCGTAAACCTTTAAGAAGAAGGAAGAAATGGATCACCACTTTGGTCATTTTTGAGATGTGCACAATCCAGATTTCAGTCTCACATTTTAAAAAAATACTGAACATAATAGGTGCCTACAGAAATTTGTGTTTTTCTACAATAACATATACACAAATAAAATCTAAAAAAGTGTGGAATAGTACAAATATGTGCATGGAAATATGAGGGCGATGGCATACCTCTTGCATGGTACGGTACCAGTGGGATGAATAAAGCCGAAAACTAGTCATCAATGTTGAAAGACAAAAAGACAACCAGTAAAATGCTACTCAACATGTAACCAAGGACAGAACATGGGGCCTTCACAAACACCCTGAAAAGGGCCGACTGTATGTGAGACCCATGAAAAGTATCATTTTCAATACCAACTTCAAAAACAAGGTCATAATATTTCATTATGTATAGATATATATATATATATAATATACTCATTTCTTTTCATATATAAATCTACTATGAACAGACAGTAAATACACAATTGTTCATCATTATACAAAGTAGAAACTTTTGCATCCCAACCCTCCCACAAACCCCCCCCGGAAAACATATTCATGTAATGTCCACTAAGAGTCTGAACCCTCACCTGTTGTGAAGTATGTCAGCTTTACAATGTAACAGAGACAGAGAGGGGAGAGTGAACAAAACAACACATTAAAAAAGTACAAAAAGAGAAGTCACTGGAGTCCATCGGAAGGGCGAAACAGACGGATGAGAGGAAAAAGAATGAACAAAAAGCAGTCTCTGACAAACGTGTGTGGCAGGAATACTCCGGAGGTCGACGTCCTATATACAGTAAACAACAGTGAAAACCACAGCACTCTGGTTCCTGTGCACTGAAAATATACATAAACATAATTAGCGTGTGGATGAAACAAAGGTGAGAGAAGGTAGTTGCCCAGAGGCCAAACACAAGTTGGAAGGATGGTTACAGGCAGGAAGTTCACTTCTGCACGCTGTGAGTGTTTTATCAGACGTGCACATTTTAAAAAAATATAAAATAATGATGGTGTTTCACCTGCCAAAATGGACAACCACATTTACTACAACTAGGCTGGTGGCTGGTGAGTTTTGTAATCTGGCTAGTTGGGTCAGACTCTGAGAGCCAGTTAAGTTTAAGTGAACTTCCTCATCATTAAAAAAACCCAAATCCATTAAGCTCAGAGGATAATGAAACCAACCAATCTTTATTTGTCTTCTTAAATATTAAGATATTTATAACTGATTCAAAAGGATTCAGATTTAATAAAATGATTTTGAAACCCAACTCTCTTGCAGGATTCAGAATCCAGAGCAGAATCTGAGCTACATGTGCTATTCAAAGTGGCAGCCATATTAATTATGCATGTGTGTATCCCACTGGTCAAGAGGAGAGGACGACTAATAGAGGAAAAACATCTATAAAAATACGCGTATAGACTTGAATATGTATAAAGAGCAGCTTGTGCTTCACTGTCCATGAACAGATGTAGACACACCTGCCGCACAGCACCTGACATTTGGGGAGCAGATGTGCTTAACAAGGGGCTGAAGACGTTAAACCAGCTGTGAGAGCCTGTGCGGTGCTGCAAAATCCCAGGTGGTATGGTCATTCTTACCACTGAGACACAGTTGTCTTAAAGAGAGGGCTGGTCCAACAAATTGGCCCATATGAGATTAATTCCTCTCTGTCTTACCTCAGTGAGGCTGCCTCTAATGTAAAAAATAAGTGGTGGGACTTCACGGAGATGAAAGTCCATCACTGCTTTGGCTTCATTATTGTCTAACTACCACTGTATATTATGAAATACAGTATGAATAGGAGTTTAAAGAAGTCCTGTTGATGTAATACAGTGCATGCTACTACACTTTTCTCGAGTCTAATCATCAGTCATTGTGGCATCTGACCTCCTAAAATTAATTTTCAAGTAAACCGAAAATTGAGACTGGTTAAAAATTACTACACCTGCTGCATGTGTGAAAATTCTTTACAAGTATTGAGGAAAGTTTTCATTGACTGATTGATGCGTAAGGCTCAGCTGGTCCCATAGAGACACGCCTTCAGTCACAGCTGAGGGAAGGTGCTAAGGGTGCTAGCACGAACCTCCACCCTCAGGTAGGTGTATTATGTGTTGTTTTTCATCTGCTTATCCCCGTCACCCATGATATCTTTAAATACTGCGAGCAGGGAAAGCTTTCCAGATGGTTTCCTATAATATTTTGTGAAGTGTCCTTCAGTCTTTTGTCTGCACTGATCTGTTGTGGCTGACGGTTTGGACTGCATTCAGACAGTTTGGAACGAACAAAATAGAGTTCGAATGCAGCTTTCAACCAACAGCAGCACTTTAAAAATGTGGTTTCGTTACGGGTCACAACTCTTTTTGTGCTGTCAGTACAGTTATATTGACGGCAAAAGTAGCCGACATGTTTTGGTAATGTCGTATTGTTTTGCTGACCAAACATCATTTGGTGATGTCAAAATATGATTTACAGTATTGCACGGCCTCTATGAAAGTCTGTCGAACAAAACTGTAATCCCATTATTTTCCAATATCGCTTTTTAATGATTAAAGGTTTGCATGTTTGACCCTCCCACAGTCCAAAAACATGCATGTTAGGTTAGCTGGCAGCTCTAAATTGTCCGTAGGTGGATGGATGATTAATGAGTGCTTAAAAACAAAACAGGGAAATCAGTCGGTCGTCCAAGAAGTTTCCTCTGGCTACAGGACTGTACCTGACACATGGGTGCGCTGAGTAACACTAATCCCATCTTTAGCTGTCTTTTTGTTTTTTTAAAACCACCTTCAACTTGCGGCTGGGAACTACCTTCTAAACGTAGATGATTAAAAATGAGGTGGAAAAAGAAAGATGGAGATACAGGGAGCGACGGTAGGCTGCTTGCAGAGAATTATAGGTAAACATGCCAAGGTTCTCCAGTCTATGTGCCAACAACATGCAGGCATTGGATGTCTTGCCGGGATAGAAATGTTTAAGGGGTTGGGGAGATGAGGCCTCGTTCCCAAAACCTGTTTTTTAAGGCAAAGCTCTTTCAATAGAGTTCAACAGAAAAATCCACCAGGTTTGAAAAAAAAAGGCACAAACGCAGTCTTTCACTGTCAGTCATTTTGGAATCAGAACGCCTGCTGAACCTCCTCGTCCGTAACCTTCAACCGCGTTGGAAAGCTGCGAGAAGTTCAGCGGCTTTGTTCCATTCAGCCGGATATCTTCGAAGAGCAGGAATGATTCATCCGTAGTGCAGAGTCACGATCACGTCAGAAAGTGAGACGATGAAGATAAAGCACAGAAAGGACAGAGCAATAAGAAAAGGAGATGACTACAGATCGTCTGTGTGTGGTTTCCGACTGGCATTCGAAAAGTACATCTTGTCTAGTGTTTTAAAAGCACTGGCACTCGAGGTCGTCACTGTGGGATGCTTGAGTCAATCCTCTAAAATCCAAGGTCTAAAAGAGACAACGCAACACATTGATGCTGATCAGTCTGTGCACTGCCGATCAGCTGAACGCGTCGCTTATCTTTAGTGTTCCTTTGACGGCCACTTCCGTCAGCTCTGCTCGGTCTCTCCCGGAATAACGTGCCACCTTGACGTGGCAGGGGGTGAGACAAAGGAGTGGCATTTAAATTGACATGGACTGGGTGAGGACACTATCAAAGATGAAGACTGGTCTCAGTGGTCAAAGGCGAGGGATGTTTCTTTACATAGGAGCTTCCTCTTCCATCGGTTCCTCTTCGGCCCTGGGAAAAGAAAACACCACAGACACTGCTGTAATATCATTCACTTACATTAACAAGGAACATGTGTGCAATTATAAAGCAGTGAAGTGCAAACAACCAAAGTACAGGATCTTTAACTACCAGACAGTTGACATGAGGTTGAATGACAAACTGAACCCTACAAACCATCAAACCAAAGAGCTTCAAGAGACTAAAACTTACGTAAAAAGTTACGTGTTGTGTTAAATATGCTTATTTGCTTTGTTCACAAAAGTTAGATGAGAAGCTCATCTCATATCTGCGCAGTGAATAGCCTGTTTGTGTAATCCGAACAAAAACTGAGGTGTAAAATCGAGGTTGTGGTTTTACAAGGGGTTGTGTGTCTGACTATTTCATGGCTGGGGCATGATTACTTCCTGGGTGCTCGTCTTCACCTTGAGGCGTCCAGGAAATCAGCTGAATCAGCAGAAGAGTTGGACAGATGAACTATACCTTTAAACCTACATTAAGGTTCACCAGTACCTCTTTCCAATGTGCTTGTTGGCGACGGACAATGAGGCCATAGCAGAGACGGTCTCAGCTTCCTCTGTGTCGCGCTGCAGGGCTTCGCTCAACGAGCAGCCGAGTGTGGAGGCAGAGCGTTGAAGCGAGCGCCAGTATTTACCTGCACAAGACCAGAACAGGATCAACGCCTAATATTCATTGATAAGACATTTCATATTTGTGGTCCACAGGTTTTGCAAGTCAACTTAGCTTTTATTAATATTCACACTTTATACTACAGATGCTCAGAACAGTCAGCAAACATGCACGCTGTGTCTTGTTGTGAGTCATCTACTCACCGTGGGCTTCAAGAACTTTCTCCATAGAGTGGACAGCGTTGGCATTCGGCCTCTGCTGCAGCACCTCGTCAGGAATGGGGTCCAACTGAAACAAACAGAAAATAACATCAAAACACATTTCCTGCCTAACTTTTTCTAGACCAAAGCGGAAAAAAGGCGGCAGCAGGATTTCCAGTATCCACTCGCCACATCTTCCAGATTATTTATGACACTTGTGCTGAAATGAAACTGCCAAACAACTTGGCACCGAAACCCGTGCCCACTGGGAACATCGGCTAAGTGCATTAAACGTCTCCAGGCATTTCTTCGATACAGCGGGTATTTCTGCACATGCACTTTCATGAATATGACTGACAGGTGTTCAGAACGGCTGCACCAGAACAGGGCAGAAACCTCACTTGAACTAATGCGGTTCCCTCCTGGTTTAAAGGATCACTTTTGAATGTGGACCACAGCCCGGTGTTGAATCACTCCAAGAGGTGGGGAACAAGCTCGAGCTGCTGACACAATAGAAAATAGGCCTACAGATGCACACCTCCTCCCACTCACACAGAGCTTTGCTACTCTTTGACACAAACTACAATGTGTGCTTTGTACTGTGTCCCACGCTAAGGACACATACGAGTGTACGCAGATGCATACACGTGGAAAGCGCTTGCTCACGCAAACACACACTCGCGCACACATTCAAACACACACTCACACACACACACACCTCAGGGAGCGCTGCTAAGCCTATGAAACACTGCAAGCCACAACTCAGAGGAAACAGGGCTATTCCCCAATGTGCCTTCCCAACCCGGAATGATTCAATTTCCCCTTTGGCTGACTGCACATACGACACTTTCTCATCCCATTTTGTCAAACGGGCCCATTCAGCTCTGCATTCCAACACAGACGACATGCATCCCTTTTCTGCTCAATCATAACCCCGACGGAATAAAGGACCAACTGAGAAACATGTAAAGGGAGGCATAGAAAGAGAAAGAGAAAAAAGCTTTGGCAGAGATCGGGGAGTAGAATGTCAGGGAGAAGAAGAGGAAAAAGTCATCGTCGGTCGGGCTCGCTCAGCCAAGGCTGGAAGTTTTCTTTTAATTAAAACAAATAGTGTGTGGGAGGGGTCCGTGGGGGCTGAGGGAAGAGGCAGTCTGGGGAGAGGGATACTTTAATCCTGCTGTGGCACGACAGGCTACATCATGCACAGAGGGATGGACAGAGGTGCGTGCGCCAAGACACACATATAGATTCGTTTGTGCACAAATATTTACATTGGGTTATTCACCATTTGGCTGAGCAACATACGAAAACGTCGTACAGTAGAGGAGGCTTAATTGCATCATTTGCTAGAAAGAAATGACAGACAACTTGCAGATTTTTGTGACTGTGCATCAATCCCTCGATAGTTCAATAGTTTATTCATGTAATCACTCAAACCTTTTTTTTTTTTTTAACATTACAACATTCTTGCTATCATATGTGGGATTTACCGACACAAGACATGTCTGATAATTTCATGTAATCTGATATTCAAGAAGATAGCACCACTAATTAGTCTGTTTCTACTGGTTTAAGCATCCATTTTTTTGGTTTAGTATGATCCATAATTTTTTCTATAAAGCACCAGAAGCACACATGTAACCTGCCCATTTCAACTCCGACTGTAACTGGACTCCTGAGTGTTATGCTGTGTTCAGACTGACAATAGTGCTCAGTCCTGTGAATAATGTAGTTGTACTATTTGCGTTGCAATTGTGAAGCAACACACCCACACCAACGCAGCCCCTTGAGTTTTCTTAACGCAGGGCTATTTTCAGTCTGAGGGACCAAAGGGCTGTACTCAGGATCACCTGGGAGCTGCAGAGGACTGTCAGCTACAGAGCTCATCTTCTTGAGATCTTAAGCCCTTCGAGATTACTTTGATTGTGTCTGCTTAGGGGAGACAGCAGAACTTATTCATACCGTCCCAAAGTTTTTCCAGTCAGTCTCGGGACTCAAACCATCAAACTTACTTCTCCAACCTTCAGGCTACAGCCGCCAACTCTTCACCAGCCCTGCCCAACCCATACTGACCCAGCTCCCTGTCAGAGCAGGGTCAGGGGTTCTCTGGGGTTTCCTGGGGTTCACCTTAGAGCAGGGTTGGACGGGGGCAGCCTGTCAGCTTGATTGACAGCTGGGCCTCACGCTTATAAACTTTAATGGCTCTTGTCAGGGTACTCCAGGGGCCCCCACCTGGCAGGTATGGCAAACACACATTTGCACGCACACAGACATGCATGTGCACTGTATACAAGCACACATTTGTCTGGCATCATCATCCAAAGCGAGGTTTCTGTTTATTTAAGTTTGTGGTCCTGGACTCTGGACTCCTGCATCTTCATACCATCAGATGTGCAGCGGTCTTTAAGAGAGACGGAGAGGGAAATGTCCTTTAAAGATGGTTTTCTGAGAAGGTCTTTTTCTCTTCGTGTGACACAGTCGTCCAGCGCACTGGGTCCAGGCCAACAAAGCTGAGACACCATGGAAAGCCATGAGCCGAGAGTGAGGAATGTGCCCGGTAAAAACATTCCTGAGGGAGGCTGAAACCAAAACAGTGGAAAGAGGAGGAAATCCACTTGTTCAGCAAAAGAAAAGTGCACAAGGCATCCATTGTTTACTGTTGTGTCCATGAACATATGCCGGCGGTCACTAAACCCGGCTGATTATGTTATGCTAACTGAACAAGGTAATGATGTGTACTGTGCAAAGCAGGTGACCTTTTCGGAGAGGGGTGTAGGTTTGCCTTGTAGTCGGAGGGTGGTGGTGAATAGTCAGACCCAAGGGGGGGGACAGGTGAAGTCGAGCGTCTTACTGTAACTGGAGTGTAAACACACTGAATAACCTCATTGACAGCTGGTAACAATTAGCATATTAGCCTGTTGTTTATCATATAATTGCTAACAACCGTGGTTTCGAACGGGGCCCACATCTGTTTGCGAGCAATCAATTAGTCCCGAGTTCAGAGTTGACTAGTGTACTCGCCAATGCATCATTCATGAGCTATTTAACTGAAAAGACTTCACGATTACGCACCACGGCGATGGGGGTGAATAAAAGAGCCTGTAAAGTCCATTCAGCAATTTTCATTCTCCCTCTCTTTCCCAGCTAATTTGAGCTGCTTTCAAAGGAAACCTAATGCTCATTATAGCAAAGCTTGTCTTAACCTGCCAATAAAAGCACAGATATATTTCTCACACCAGCCAGCAATAAAACAGTGGAAGTGCAAGCTACACAGGAGGTGAAGAGGATATAAGGAACACCTTTAGGATGTTTTGGTTCCAGTGGGAAGTTTTCTTCCACACAACAAAATAACTAGATATATAGCAATAGTTAACCTTTTATACTGCAATTTATTTAATGCGGCCAGAAAGCTTTGCAGCATTATGTCAATTACATGTCAAATTAATTTTTAAACTCCTCTGTAATTGTATAATATAGCAGCTCATCTGTCAGTCCAAACTGGTAGGACAAACAAAGCAAGACTTCCTGGCATATACGGTATCATTTAACCTCCATTTTATGGTCAAAGCTACAGTATACGTAACAGTCAGATAAATATGGTGACGTCTTGGATTCCGGACGCTTCCAGACAATACAAACCCTCAGGCAGTTTGAAGCTTCATAAACAAAAGCACAGCTGACCAGCTAATCCAGCTGTGGTCCCATGCCTGAGCCTACTCATTCGCTCCATTCACAGGCAGCCAACACACACATGGACAAACTAAAATATATCCTCTAGAAATAACCTGCTCAGTGGACACATTCAAACAAGTCCAAAATTAATCTGCCTGTCGGACACTTGTTGCCCAGATTTGCCTCGTTGCTCAACCTGCTTGTTGAGGCTACAGTGCCCAGTTATGTTTTTCTGTTTCTCCTTCTGATTCTGTTTGCCATCAGAGGTCGTTGGCGGACTTTGTCAGCAAATGAAAAAAAAAAAAAAAAAAAAAATACGGCAGGCCTTTTATCTCTCCCTCAAGCTCAATTCCTCACTGACGTTTCCCAGCTACATTCCAAGTCCATTACAGAGTCCTTCGCTGAGATTATGATAAAAACACTTGCTTCCTGCTATTTTGATCTGATCAGGGACATTTCAGCCTCTCTCTCTTTTTTCTTCGCTATCAGAGTTCCTCACTACTCAATGATCTGCCTTTGTTCAAACAGCTGACATCACTTGCTGCCGAAGAGATCAACCGGCGCGAGTCATGAGAACTTTAGTTCTGTACTTAGCAAGTCAACAACATTTACGTTTGTGTTGTTCATCACTTTATCAAAGCCATCTTCTCCTAATGAGGCATCCTGTACAACTCTTTCTATCAGGCTTCTGTTAAGATGCCTTTCAATGTTTCTATTCAAGTTTTCCCAGAGCAAAAGCTGAAACCTCATAGTTCAAAAAAATGAATTGAATAAATACATAAAAATTAATACAAAATTATGCATATCAGGAATCAGTGATGATATCTGAATAATGTTTGTATGATACTCTTTGTGCAACTCTCAAATGTTTCCAAAAACCCTGCATATAATTAAATTCATCCTATACCTGTCCAGACTTTGAAGACCTGCATAGGTACTGTACTCTGCACAGCTGCTTTATAACAATAGTTTCCTCCTCTGACTTCAAATGATTACTCCATTTCCCTTTATTATCTGATCCCTTGGACCAGGCTGACCCTGCTGGAGGAGGTGTGAGGGTAACCATTTTCAGATGTGTACCAGTGACGGGGCCCCGGGTGAGAGGGTGAGAGGGGCGTCCCGCAGGGCAGAGGCAATTCACGCTCCCTGCCTCCTGCCTATTTTCGAATTTTCAGCTCCCTATGGCACCCATCCAGTGACCTCCTCCAAACCCCTGCTGAGGCCGACGCTCCGCAGGCTGCTGAAACCCAAGAAGCGAACCCCCCGATCCAATTCCATATTTTTGCAGCAGGGCGGTGTTGTGAGTAACGAGAGCGTCCTTCAAACTGGAAGTCCTGACTACAAAACCTCCGTGACAGCAAAAAGCATCCGCCCTGCTGAAGTGTCCTTGAATTCCTGAATCCTTACCAGCTGTAATGGCAGTGTTAACTTTGTGTAACTTTGAGTCATTGGTGGGCACGGTGCAGGTAAACAGAGTTAAGATATTAGATTAAGGCTCTAGTTTGTGCATTTCCCCTCTTATGCAAAACTGTGCTCCAGCAGTTTTCTTTGACAGGTTATGGCACATAGCACTGATTTCCTCTTAAGAAGAAATATCTAAGGGTTAATAACAGTTAAATCTCAGTGGAGCATGCCGACACTGAGCCCCTGTCAGCCCAGTGTCATTCTTAAGCCTGCACAGTTCATCTGTCTGCATAACTTTGGACTGCTTGGTTGCAGTGACCGAGTTTTTTTGTTTTGTTTTGTTTTTTATGTGATCCAATGTTATTGTTGTTTGTTTTGCTCTGACTGCGAGATCCACATGGAGCAGGGCCATGTGACGTTTTACGATTCCAAGAACTCATTTATAGCTCGAGCTGTCTGCAGGGCTGGAACAGGAGACACCACCTTCAACAAGGCAGATGCAGACTGAGAGCCACACAGTCACATTCATGTTAAATTGATCACTTTCATTCATACAGGCTCAGTTTGTTTTGAGTTCAAATAGAGTCTTTTAATTTTTAAGTCTCACTGCATGTTCTGTACTGTTTATACCCAATGAGAACATGCAGACCCATGTGCATGAGTGTAACTGTCTGGATGTCTCACTGGGCAGAAGATAATGGCTTTAGCAGGTAGAGTAGCCGTTCCAATAGCATCCAACACTCAGGGTGCGCTTGTGGGTCGGCCTGCAGCAATACTCCAGAGTGTGTCAGTTTTTCAACCTGTACAAAATGAACTGTTTTTAGCTTGTATGGATAAGATAAATAAGAGCAAGATGTCAGACAACACAGTTTGCTCTTTTTTCTGTCAGTGAATTTTCCTCCCTGAATTTGATTGAGTTGAATTGAAACGCCCAGATTGACACATAAAGATTTTTTAAACACCTTTAAATACTGTTGCGACTGCATAGAAACATACTGAGGATGCATCACAGCACAGTCTCAGACAACTTACACACTCGAGGAAAATAACTCAGCAAGGTTTAAGTGCCCAAAGCGAAGAACCAAATCTCACTCCTCACTAGCTTTAAGCCTTAAAGTGTGTTTATTTCTGTCCTGTTCCTTGGGGATCAGAGATAAAATGGATTGTGAGCAAAACAGCAACGGATTCCTAGTGGACTTTAGAGACACACACTGATGCCAGGCAGGAACTACAAACTGAGCTGAGCTGGCTTGAGATGCAGACGGGACATACGAACTGTATCTGAATACAAGACACTAATTCTGCACCATGATGACACAAGTGTGCTCAGTTCTGCACAAACAAACCACCAGTCACACCTTCTTCTCTTCATGTAACGCTATATATCCTCCGTCCTGTACCACAATTCAGTAGTCCTTCAAAAACAAAAGCACTGAGATATCTTGGATGCATAACGTGGGGGGAAGAAAATGAGACTGAGCAGCTCGTCCAAAAAAGCACTCCAGTCTCTCCATTAGCTGGAAGAAAAGAGTGGGCGGCTTTGAGGAGTCGCTATTCTGTTGTTGGCCATGAATCACAGAGCGCTGATGTTTGTTCAGTTCCACGGCCCAACCTACACACTCCCACAATTAACCTTCTGCCTGGAAATCCTCTCCCTCTGACGTGTTTGTGCGTGTGTCTGACTTTGTGTGGCGTGTGTGTGTGTGTGTGGTGTTGACTTCCTCTCCGAGCGGTGGAGAGATCGTAAGAGAACATGGAGGGAAAATGGTTTTGGCCGAGATAAAATAGCACTTTTGTCAGAGGAAGGCACGAGCTTGTTGTGTATTTACAACATAATGTATTTCTGCAAAAGGAGGCGTCAAATCATTATTGTGCATCTGCATTATGTTTTGCAGTTAATGTGATTCCTCCTCGCTTGAGCATTCATTTAAAAATGGTTTAATGACCTTTCATGTGAGTCACTCAAGCAGATGGGACACAATCTAAAAGTTGCCTGATATAAAAGAAAGAAGGCAAAGTTTTCTGGCTGCAGAAGAAAATCTGATATTATTATTTGATCCTTTCTCATTTGTAGCATGTTGACTTTGAATGAAATATAGTGATGGATAAAAAGTAGAAGCAAGTTGAATGCAAGCATGTTCTGAAAAGTCCTGCATGTTCACTTTAATGAAATTAAACACAAACTATAGAAATTGTGCTTTTTTAAAAACTCATTAATGCAGGAATTAAAATAGAATTCAAAATCTACATATGTGTCTTTGCATTAATATAAACTTACACAATAAAGAGAATTTACAGTTTCAGGAAAATACAGTACATGTCAATTTTTAACTAACAAGATCATATTGTCTGTATGGTGTATGTATGCAGCTCTGGTCATTAACCTCAGTCATATTTTAATCTTACACCAGTCTCACATTTAATAAACAACTCCAAATATAATTGTTGATTCTTAGTGTCTTATTTTGATGGTGATTTACGAGGATATGCTGACATGAATTCATCCCTCCTCCTCTCGCCTCTCATCTTACCTCATTGCCAAGCAGAGCAGAGACGCAGGCTTCGGATGCATCGCATATGGCCGTGAGGTCGTGACCCCCCTCCAGGGCGAGCACCACCCGACCGCCTGCCAGCCCCATCAGCTGCCTGGTCAGGTAGCCGAAGCCTGGACGCACAGGAAATGACAGCGGAGACGAGGTAGAGAAAGAGAGGGAGAGAAGGAGGGAGAAGAAGAATGAGATGGGGGGAGCATTGACGTTCAAGCTCAACTTCCTTTTTGGATATTGATCAAAGAAAAAAGAGAGAAAAAGGGGTTTTGGGCATGGATGAGGAAAGGGGTGACTGCATCAGAGAGGAAGAGAAAAAAGGGCGCGCTGTGGATTTACTGGGGGCCAAAAAACAAGCCATAATATGAGCCAGGTTTAATTTCAATAAATGCAGCTTTGCGTTTCGGCTTGGCCTTTGATCTTTTTTCTTTCGGGAGGAGGGGAGTTTTAATATATGCATTCAGCCATACTTTCTTCTCCCCTGAATTCTACCCATATCCTCTCTTCCAGAAATCCTCTCTAAACCACCTATATCATCCCCTTCACGACCAAGACCCCGGCTCTTATTTGAGATCTGCAGGGCGGTTTTAGAAAAGCTCTTTGTTGGCACGCCAAGGTTCTCGATCTGAATACACAAGTCAGACGCACAAACTAAACGCCAGGCGTGTGTTTGAGCGTCTGTGTGTGTGTGTGTGTGTGTGTCTGTCAGCCTATCAAACATTATGTTTGCAATGACAATGAACTACTTGTGACTGTGGGGGGCATTAAAATGTGCACACATCGTTGAAAGTTTTTTTTCATTTCATCTCATCTATGGCACAGATAAAAGAGAGTAATTAACTGGGTAGCTGTGGTCAGTACTTACATTTGGCTGTGAGCTTGTATCCTCCCAGGGGTGAAGCATGGCCGTCTACCGCATCAAAGCCTGAGGATACCAGAACCACGTCTGGGGCAAACTCGTTGGCAATTGGCATAACCACCGTCCTAGAGTAACCAAGAAGGAAAAAAAATGTCAACAAAATAATGTATTTATGGTGGGGACTGTAAAATATATGACATTTTCTAAAGTCTCCAATCTATGACCAAGAACTGTGGCCCTATATAGGACATTTACCTAAAAAAAAAAAAGTTCAGCCATTGGTTGTTGGCCTGATGCCCTCCACAAGAAGGCAAAAATCAGAGGCAGTTCAAAGATTCAGTATCTCAAAAACACTGACAGCATGAAAAGCCTGACGATAAGTGAGGTTAAATCTTGTGATGTTGTTTGAGTGAAAGTCTCCCAACTAACTTGCCCTGTTGACTCACATCTTCCTGAAGCAGATCAATCACATTTAATATATATTCTGAGATTCCGAGATAGGAAACTGCTGCTCGACACACTTCAAAGTAGAATCAAATCCGTCGAACCTGATGAGCCAAGTTTTCAAGATTTCAAGACACCAACTTTGGAAGATACTCTACATGAATATAAACTTTTTGCATTTATACAATTTGTGTTTCTATCATATTTCCATCATCTGAGTCAAAGGATGCAAAATCCACAGTTAAATACACATCGAGTGGTATAAGAACTGAAGAAATTTAATCACAAACTCTGAAAGAGGACAACTTCAATTAAGGAGGACTTTTATTATAGCATGTAAATGGAGATATGCCTTTAATGTGCTTACTGTCCTTATGATGATTGTGGTGCATGGTGTGACCAGCTGGAGATGGTAAATGTCATCTTTGCTGTATATCAGTTGCTATATTTTTCAATTCCTTTATGGCTTTTCTCGCCCTTTCATGGTTTTCAAAGCAAACATCCACCTAATGAGTTTGTATGTACAGTATGTGTGTGGCGGAGAAAATTACAGCGCACGCTTTATGAAGTGGAAAGTTTGGAAATTTGGAGGCAGCGTTACACTCTAACATCCTTAAGTAAAAAGGAGGAACGGAAGGACAGATATAATTGCATGTGTGTTAAGTTTGCAGGATAATTCTAACACTGGATGGGTGTGGCGAATGAGGGCTGTTTGTGTACAACCTTCATCTAACACACAGCTGGGTAGGGAGGGAGGACTTGTGTGCAATGTGTCATACGCATAAATGCAATCAACAGTCGGGTACTGTGTAATGATTCACTACAAGCTGTGGTTGGAAAATCCAGTCCGGTTTAAATGGTCACCCTGTTGGGAAAAAAAACACAAAAAAAAACAACATGCAGTGCATTTTATACTAAGATAGTTTTGCACAATAAGATTAGATCATGTACAATTACTAGCTTGAATTAATTAGCTTCATTGTATCTGGAGTGAGAGGCAATTTGTCTTTGGAATAAATAAATAAATTATAAATGAGGTAACATATGCATAAAGAAAAAAAAATTCTAAGTCTAAATTTAGTTTTCTGTTATGATGTTTGAAGAGTATCTATAAATTAGGAATCAGTATATATAACACTGGTCTGTAATACTAGAGATTAGTGGGGTTCGTATATGAGTATAATGTGTCATGAAAATCTGGTTAAGCATGATTTAGGACTTCTCACTTCAGTTCATAAATAGTTAGACTTCCCAGATGTTCTACACAGAAATTCTTGGGGGTGTGGGATATTTTGGCAGGCAGTGTTTTGGTGAGGTCTGCAAGTGACGGAGTACCACAGGGCTCCGTCGTAGGTCCTCTGTACTTTGCCGACCTCAGGAACACGGCGCTGGTTTTCTGGCTGTGGGAGAGCAGCGTGCCCTGAACTCCGCAGGCCACCGGTTTTTCCATCCCTTGCTCACCACCAAATTATAACCCTTAACTGTGCACACCACACCCCCACCACAACACAACACACATACGTACACACAGCTGTCTGACCGAGAGGCGGGA
The DNA here is from genome assembly GCA_037975185.1 of Centropyge bicolor. Lineage (NCBI taxonomy): Eukaryota > Metazoa > Chordata > Actinopteri > Pomacanthidae > Centropyge > Centropyge bicolor. The sequence goes on along the minus strand of JBBMOC010000003.1, from coordinate 2,303,334 downwards.
GGTAGTATTAGGAGCTTTTTGGTAGTCCCAGACAGCGAGGATACACAGAGTGCGTGCGTCACTGTGTGTTAGCGTGCATCTGGCAGCTTTTCAGAGGAAAACGTCATGTAACGAAGATGAAGGGATGGAAGATAAAGGTTTGAGTGAGAGAGATAAAGATACAGAGAGGAAGAAAATGAATGAGGGCATGGCCTTAAGAAACCTGTGGGGGAGGCGTCTAGGAAAAAAACATGGAGTAAGACTGAGTGAGCGAGGACATGAATGAACAGTGGATGAAAGAAGAAAATTATGTCAGCATTACAGCAAATGCGTAAAAAGGTAACATTATCCAACTGTTCATGAGCTTTTAATCAACACAAAATAGACAATTACGTGAAATGAACAACTGCTCTGCTTCGGGAAGTTAATATTTTCCAGCTCCAGTTTCAGAGTTTACCGCATGTGTTTGCAGGTTTTCTCCGTCTTTCTCCGCCCACTCACAAACTTCCATATACACACAGCCTTGGCCCATTAACGTTTGGACCATAAAAGACCCCACACTAAAGGGAGCTGGCCACAGGCGAGCATGTGGGCCGACACACGGCGGAGGGGGAAACCTTGACCGCCGAGGATGCTTTAACTACCGAGGGCACCCCCTCCTCCAACCTTGAACACAGACGAAGACGCTTTCTGTCACGTAAAAACTGCTGGTGTCATCAGTTCGAACCAAACCCCCCCTGGAATAATGTCCTGACATTGAAGGAAATAAAAACCCACAGTAATCAATTAGCAGACTGACATAAAGGGAAACTAGCGGTTTCAGGGAGGACTAATTGTGCGTGAATCAGAGGCTACGTATGTGCAGATGAAAAAGCTTTTCTGTTAATTAAGGGAGGGGAGAGTTTACGACCGAGCCGTGAGCTGCAGGACATCCTGAGTGGAGAGGTTGCGATCTGAACCGCCGCTGTCTCTCTCACAGCTCCATCTCACTGCGAGGGAACAACTCGGGGAAGAATGTGGTGTAAACTTTTGTTTGGTATTGTTTGGTTTACCTAGCAACAGGTGCATGTGTCAAAGCATCAGCTGAGGAACGCCGGGCTCGGCCTGTGTTGTGTGGTTATTAAACTCGTACAATTTAGCTGTGCCATTCATAAAGCTGGATTTAAAAAAAAAAGAGAGTGGTCAAATCTGTGCAGCAGGGGTCAAGCTCCAAAAACAGTCCTACACTTCCCAAGCCTGACATCATCTGGGTTATTTTCTCAGACTTTAGAAACCGCTGCCAAAGTGCTGACAGTAAGTGAACATTTGTCACAGGATGAGTCGGCTTCTCTAAAATGGGCAAACTGGCCTTGATGTGCAAATTCATTGGTTTTCCCCTTTACATTCTATATCAGTGATTGCATGCAGTGCATTGCATGTAGAACAATATATAACTTTTTTTTTTTTAGCTTTTCCAAGTTATACATTGAATATGATGACAGGCAATCAAGATAAGGATCGTCTAACTTGAATAAACGCTGACGTTGAGTCAAACAAAGTCATACATCTGATACTTGTAGTACAAGAAGTGTTGGATATTGTTTATGGATTTATGACTGATATGAAATACTGTATTTAGTATAGAAACTGTGACAAATACAGACTCCTGATCCAAAAGGCAGTGACCCCCATCTTTGCCTCTATTCACATAAAACATATCTCCCTTTGCCCATCAACCCCTCTTGACATCCACTGTACTCTATGGACTATTAACTTCACCAGGCTGAGCCTCATTCTTCTTTTCCATTTGCTCTGCTCCGACTAATTATACCTCTTCTGATCCTGATGAGCGCGTTCAGTTTTCTGGCAATAGTCATCCAACATGATTTCGAGTGCACACAAATGCACTCGCACATGTTAATACAGCAGTGGGTCTTGGCATGGAGGTAAATATTTGAGCCAAGGACAACTTCCTCTATAGGGACTACTCATCTTTCTGTAATTACTCTAGTCCCTAATTTATCTTTTTCCACATGTTGATTATGCCTTCTAATCCAATGTACTGCAGGTTTCTAACATGCAGGGCTGAAGTGTGGCACTTCAGAGATTGGAGATAAGGCATTTAATATTTCTAAATTTTAGTAGCTCCTCAGGTTTATTTTGTTAATATACAAGTACTTCAAATATTCTAAAATATGCATTACTCAACCTGTCAATATTTATTAGAGGTAATTACCATTACTGGCTAATTACCAGGTTTTTAATTATTGTAAATTATGAGTCATTACAACAGGGGAGAGTCAACCTCACCCACGCAGTAAAGACCAGGTGAGACAAATCTAGACTCTGTCCTTTAGAGGGAGCAATGCTCATCACAGCAGTCACCAAATGGTTAAAAGTGCAGAGCTTCAAGGCTTTCCCCCTCCGTTCATAAAAAAAAGTTGAGGAGAGCGGGAGAGGAGAGAGAGAATAAGAGAGCGAAAAACACACACGCACACTTACACTTCAAAGCCCTGTCATCTGGCGCTGCGGAGAGCTGGTTTGAATTAAGTTTAATTCTCCTCCTCTCTCGTCTTTCCAAGTTCATGGCAGAAGAGGGAGTGAAAGGAGGAGGAGGAGAAGAGAGAGAGAGAGAGAAAGAGAGAGAAAGAGAGAGAGAGAGACGGTGCTTCTGGTTTTCATTAGGGCCAATTTTCTTATCTTTTTTCTCTGTGCTTTCTGGAGGCTCAGACTTGATCCCCTGCAAATGCAACGTGGCACAGGCCAGCGGAGGAATGGGAAGGTGCCGGCTGCAAGGCACGCATCCCCTCCCGAGCAGGAGAGCACCACAACACACACAGATAAACAATGAGACTGAAAGAGAGGGAGAGAAAGAGAGAGAGAGAGAGAGGCTGTGTGTATCAGGTGTCCATGCACATGTATCTGTCTGCATGTGGTTGTAAAATGTAAAAGCTGCAGGTGCGAGCATTTGTGCATCTGTTCCTCTATGTTTGGTACATATTCATGCAGCCAGAGAATCGTCTGCATCTCTGTGAGCTTGTGTGCACCATGTGCATTTGTAAGTGAGTGTATGCAGCATGGTATAGGCCTGTGCATGTTGTGGTAGATCTGTGAGATGTGAGGTGGGTTCGCCGCCGCCCTGTGGGGCCTATGAATTGTTCAATACAGCTACAGCCTCGGGGGATTAATGGCGCCAGGGTCTGAGGTGATACACACCCAAACTCTTGTTCTCCTTCACTTTATATCTTTGGACCTTTTCCATAACATAAAAACTGTTGATTTAATGATCTACAATGGCATAAACAGAACACACAAACAGAGCCTCTCCACACGCATGTTCACTCATATAGATGAACGCACTGATGAACTAACACATGCATAACAACACTTCTGAGTAACAAAGTGGTTCAGGTTTAATGTTAACAGAGCGGCTGGTTTAAATGAGGCACTCACTGATTAACGTACAGCAAATTGTTGGCTAAAACACAGATGGGAGTTAAAGGGGCTTTCCAGCAACTTTACACATTAAATTCTGTTTACTGTATATAATATCATATAATGTCTTTTGTGGCTCTGTTTTTGAAAGTTTTAAAAAACAACCCTGGTGATGTCATCATGTTAGCTCAGCATGCTATTGTGTATTCATATAGAAAAATAGCACACTTGTATATCTGTGAGACATAATGCGCTGGCTATTGGCTTCAGTGATGGAGTTCAAACGTCTGTAGTATTTTATATTATATATGAGGTGGTTGTCATCAGAGAACAAGGGTAGAAAGAGGGTTGAAAAAGGGATGGAGAGCTGGAGCACAGAGGGGTCTGGGCTGCATTAACGGGTTAAGGTGTGCTTCCGGGGGCTTGCGTGCCAAAAGCTGCGAGAAGACAGTGGCCTGTCAGTTTGATGTGTTCGGCTCAGGCCAGATGGACACACGGTCGCAAACATGGGTTCATCTTCAAAGAGCGCTGTAACCAATCCAGACCTGTCATTACCAGCTGTATGAACCAGAAACGTGTATGAGACATGTACATGTCTGCGGTAAGTCCATGCCTGTATGTATGTCGGCCTTTCAAGTCTGCTGTGTGTGCATGTTTCGTGTGTGTGTGTGTGTGTGTGTGTGTGTATGTTTCGTATGTGTGTGTGTGTGTGTGTGTGTGTGTGTGTGTTTGGGGGGTTATAAATAGCCTAATAGAAATCAGGCCTGGCATGAGGAAGAGCTCCGTATCTACTTAACAGGCCCCAATAGATCATTTGTCAAACTATGCAGTGCATCGCCATCCATCCGAGACACTTTCAGGAATCACAATGAATTAAATCCTGAGTCAGATCACTGAGTCAGATTCTCTCTGAAGTAGCAGGTGAGGTCATCTCCTTACCTAAAAGCAGCCAGGTACTCTGCATCACCCATGGGAGGTTCCAGTCCTCCAGTAAAGGCCATGTTCACATTGAAGCCTACACCTGCTCCGCTGCCCACCTGCAACACACACACATGCACGCACACACGACTGGGTTACTTTGTCTACACAAACGAAGAAAAGCAGGTGGACAGGGAGACAGACTGTTGCTCCTTCCCACCTCGTCAGGTGCTCCACTGCCAGGGAAGAAGTTGCCATCATCGTAGCGATGCAGTGACAGGTAGAGAACACTGGGGTCTGTGTAGAAGGCCTGCTGGGTGCCATTACCATGATGGACATCCTGGATACAGCGAAAAGAGACAGGTTAGGACCATAGACTGTATAAAATATGGACGTAGTGTCCGTGACGTCACCCATAGGTTTCTGAAGAGCAAAAATGAAGCAAATCGTAGTGCGCAGCCATCTTGGTAGCCTACCTCCGGTTACTCCAAATATGGACAAAGAGGTGGAGCGAGGGCGGAGCTGAGGCGGGTCGAATGAACGCTATTGGCTGAAAAAAGCCGCTTTATTCGAAATAATCAAACTAGCTACGGCTAACCAGCTAGGTTAAATGCTAAATATCGTTGCTAGCCGGCTAACCCCACGACGATCTCTTTCCCAAACTCAGTGACTAGAATTAGCCGGGGTGACGCCCTTTAGACCGTCAGTGGCTAGTTGTCAATCAAAGTGGCGCCACTTAGATTGACAGCTATGAATTGTGCATAATGATGTATGCTGTATATTTTAAACGAACGCCTTATAAAAAAATCCCCCCCCCCAGAGTTGTCATGGAGTAGAAAAACAGCTTATGAGACTAGAGCCATGTTTTGAACCAGGCTGTAAATATGTTTTTTTTCTGTCGTAAAATCGGACATTTTAACATGGGGCTCAAATGTAATTGACTCCCTTCTGCAGCCTGCTCTAGCGGTTATTCGAGGAACTGCAGCTTTTTTGCACTTCCGCATTGGCTTCATTTTTCAGCGGCGGAGGTTGCCGCTTGGTTAGGACAAAGGCTTAAAAAAAGAACGTGGGAAAATTTATGATTAAATAAGAAAAGAGAATATTCTCAGCCTTTGATTCTTGTGGCTCAAACAATCAACTAAATACTAGAGACATAACAGAAGCTGTCTCGTCACCAAAAGGATGTATTTGGTAAATAAATGAGCTTCACAGATGCAGAAATATCAACTCCTGCACCTGCACTACGACCAACAATCACAGACAAACACTGCCAGACAGCCAGGTCTGTATCTCAGCTGCAGGCTGTTGTGATGTCAAAACGGGATGGTCAGCAGGATTCAATAAAACACTCAACTTCACGACATCAATTAAATGACCTCATTGTCTATATCCCAAGAATGCTTTAATACACTTATCCTAAAAATGTCCCTGTTGGCTGGAGGCAGAGTGGCATGACAATGAGTTTGCTAGCTGCCCTTAAAGTCCCCCTGTGACAGACAGGGAGGAAATGAAAAGGCCCTTCAAAGGCTTTTGGGAATGGCCATGACGAGCCGGGGACGCCACTGAAGAGCAGAGCTCCTAGACACGACCGGGGATTTGTCATACCTTCTTATAAATTACTTTGTCTCTCTTTTTGAAAAAAGGACAGTGTCTGACCTAAATAGCTGATATTTTAAGCCCATTTCTCCCTCTCACAACAAGCACAGTATACAAGTTGTGGCTGTTCTAATAATGTAATAATTACAGTTTTGAACTGTTGTGGACCCAGAGGTCTGATGGGCACATACATGTATTTTTGGATTTGAATGTGGTTTATTTCACACGACATCCTGCCTACTCCTGCTGCTTTCTGAAAACTGACAACATTACACCAGCTGCAGTGTTTGTTCCTCGCTCCTCACACTGCAAAAACAACGAATAGAACAGATAAGAAAATGATGATTTTTAGATTTTTATAGCCTTAAAGTTGAGGGGCAAGTTTTTTCTTTCTGATTCACTCTGTGCTGAAAAAAAGCCACAGAGTGAGTAAGTTTGCACTGCAAATTTAACTGGAATCTGCCTCCTAGTTATCAGATGTTTGTCCAAAGTTGACCTTTCAAAATAAGAGGACAGGAAAATTTAAGGAGTGTCCTGCTCCTAATAAAGGAAAAATTGGTAAAGATGTCACCAGAACATTGTGATTCCTCATTATAGGGCTGAATGTGATGGAAATACATTTTTGTCACAGTATGGACCAAACTAGTAATTAGACTCAACATCAATACCAAAAAGACAAACAATATTTTTTTTTGTTGAAAGCGGAGGAAGATAATTTTCCTCTGATAATGACTTTGTCCTTCTGCCAGATGACAAATAGATTCTTTGAGATTTACAGGTACTCACCCAATCCACGATGAGGATTTTACTGACATTGAGTCTCTGCTGCAGGAGCTTGGCTGCTATCGCCACTGAGTTGAAGTAACAGAAACCCCTGAATGGAGAGAGAGTGTGTATTTAAATACAGTCATGACACTAAAGACATCATCACAAATTGAAATCAATATATTGATGTCTTCTGTGCAGAAATTAAGTAAATGTTTTAATATGTGAATATACTGTGTATATGTAAAATATGCTCTGAAGGGAAATGAATTGAAGGCAAAAAATAAGGATGATATTTCTAAAAAAAGTGGCCAAAATGCAGGCTAGATCTAATCTTTCTAAATCGTTGACTCACATAGGCGTGCTCTCCTCAGCGTGGTGTCCAGGTGGTCGGACGACAGCGAAACCGTTCTGTCATGGGAAAACAGCAATCATTCATACGCAGCATGTTTCAAACAGTGACTGTACATAAACCGTCACGGACGCTGTTTCTGTTCGACTCTTCAAAAAAACCTTCACCGTGCCTCAGTTGAAAACAGCTTCTCACAGTCAGAATAATTCAAACGCAGCACATACACACACAGTAACAGACGCTTACATCAGGTCAATTAGGGCAGCTTTGTTAAGACAGAGGCCGGCGGGACTCGCAGCAACTGTTTGTGGGGACATTAGATAGATGTTAGAGCTGATGGAGAGCGAGGCAAGGTGGACTAATGATGTTGAGTCAGCTGCTGCGGATTAGCAGCCGGCCGGGAGTTTACTGTGGAGACAACCGCCTCAGCTGGTCCGAAGACACTTGGTCAAAGCAGGCTGCGTGACGCTGTTTACGTAGGTGCATGAGAGACGGAGGGGAAGGTGGATTGTTTCTCTATGCAGAAGGAAAATAACAATGGATTAAAATAGATACGGGGAGAGAAACAGAAAGCAACAGATGGACAGGCAAAGCATGTGAGTGTGTGAGCGGAGTAGATTTATGGCATTCTGCGGAGTTCAGAGAGTTGGTGGTGCAGGTGGAATTTGGTCATTTGGCTGTGGAGGATCCTCAGAGGACCGTCTGTGTGCGTGCAAGTATGCGAGTGTGAATGTGTGTTCAAGCACCAATGTGTGTACACATGTGCATGTATGTGTTAAGATCGGGTTAAGTTGAGGGCAAGTCAATACTTATGAACTTTGACCCTGGTTGATGTAAGTCTTATTCAAGTTTAGCATTTTTCCTCCTGGGGTGTGATCCATGCAATTTTCCTTTTAAATTCAATCGTGCATTGCGCTTTATAGAAAGACCAGACCATTATTTCTTTAAAGTAATAACGCCTGCATGCAGAAGAAGTAGAAGACGCGAGCTCAGCTAGCTAACACTCAGTGCGACGGCTGCTCTGCAGGTGGCTGTGGTGCAAGGCTAATAAAACAGGCCTGTTAGTGGGGACTGTTGGCATTTGCATTGCCAGTGTGCCGGGGCTCCCTGCTGGGTTCAAACAGTGAGCAGCCATGGCCACAGACACAGGAAGGCTGGCTGGTGGGCAAAGCATGACGGGGGTGGGGATGTCTGTCTGGGAGGTGCTAACGAGCCTTTGGGATGGAAAGATCTGAAAGGAGGTTTTTTCTTTTCTGAAGGTGTTTGGAGTAAGAGCATTTAGCAATAATGTAATTGGCAATATTCTCAAATAAACATTTACACTATCACACATGTGCACAGAGTGTTTGTTCTGCCTCATTGTCTCCATCTGACACGCAACTCAGCCGGAAAATGGAAAAGAGGCGGTCAAACCTGACAGGCAGACTAAAATCAAACCCTTCAAATTCTGGTCCCAGATCAGTTTTGATGGGGTCCATCTGAGCTTTGTTTCATGTTGGCTCCATCTTAAAAAGGTTATTAAGAATTACCCTCATACAAAGGCCACACAGACATGACAGACGCACAACATCCTTCAGTCGTTCCAGTCCCTTAAAATAAAGCGAACAGCTGTGACTTTGCTGCTCTGACTCGACGAAGCCTCAGAACTGACCTTCAGTTCTGCCGATGCTACTTTAAAGACGAGCTCCACCACCGAGCCGACGGCCAGACGAGACGCACTGGACGAATGCACCTCGTTCCAAATGGTGTCGCTGTCCACCTGCAAACACACACACACAAGCAAACATGTGTTGTTTATGCCACTTTTTTTTTTTTTTTTTTTAAATATGCAATTTTGTCCTGTTTTCCATTTATTGAGGGATATTTGATGGTGTGGTTTACAGTACTGCAATTGTAAAAACTGCGAGGACATTTGAAATCATTTAGCTTGTGTCATTTCGCAGCATCAAAGTTAGTCTTTGAAAGTGGCAGTTTAGCGACTGCTGGAAAATGTTTTCACTGACATGGGGAGAAAACAATAGGCAGAGAAAACATGAGGCAGGAACACATATTTAGAAGATTACTCATACAGACAAATGGTCAAACCTGCACGGACTAGAACAGACCACATCCTTTTCTGAAGGCTGAATTTAGCACAGTGAGGAGCACATTTCAGATAACTGCATTAACTGGATTAATAATGGTTTTCTCAGCTTGGCATTTAATGCAATTTCATGTGTCAGTTTTAAGGTAAAGTTTGGAAACACATTAGCTGCCAAATACACTGTAAAAATAATAGTTAAATTTAGTGAGTTTTAAAGTGATTCCACAAAAGTTGAGATGCTATGTAAAACAGAATTGTGAGCTCCTTTGTAAATATGTGCTTATTCTGATGGGACAGGAGCAACAAAAGACTGTGAAAGTTGTGGACTTTTCCAAAAACACCTGTTTGGATCCTTCCACAGGTAAACAGGTTCATTGGTAACAGGTGATAGTATCATGATTGGGTATGAAAGGTTCATCCTGGAAAGACTCAGTGGTTCACAAGCGAGGATGGAGAGAGGTTCAACACTTTGTGAACACATGATTATATAACAGAGTTTACTATGTGGGCTCAAGAACACTTTGTGAAACCGTTGTCGGTAAACAAATTTAGTTTGCAAATGACTGCATTCTGTTCGTCACAGAATCTGGGTTGTATTACTGCTGATTTACAATTCAAGTAAATAAGTTTAAGGCCTGAAAATATTAAGTCAGGATACAAACAAACAGTAAATTCTGTATTTATTTATTCTATTCTATAGAGTGAAAATAAGATTTCAGGACTGATCGTATTTATAATTGTATGTATGTGGGTGTGTGTGTGTGTGTGCATGTATGTATGTGTATGAGTGTGTGTGTGTGTTTGAGCATGTTCAGACATAGGGCTGCCATTCAGTGGTTAAGCCTGATTAATGCTGAGGCACGCTTGGCCTCAATCACAACAGCACATCCACACACGTACACACACACACGCACGCACGCACGCACGCACGCAGACACACAAACACACACACACACAACCAAGTGGACCAAATGGACCACAGTATTCTATGGGATTGATTGTAAGCAGGACCATGCACAGGATAATATACACACCCTCCATCAGGCATGGCAGATACTGCAGGCAGATGGAGCACACGATAAACACACAGAGAAGAGGCTGGCAGAGGAAAAGAAGAAAAGGAAGGTCTGTATGTCAATGTGTTTGAACTGTACACACATGTGCACGAGGGGCCGATGCCAGAGCTCCGGCGAGGTTTTCTCATGTGATCCCGGGGCTCTTCTACTTTCAATGTGTCAACTTTAACCAGACGGACAACCGGCCTTTTCATCCACACTGACGGCCTTTCAGTCAGTCAACCGGCCGACCGGTGCGTTAACCCCTGCCACCCGAGTCAGTGCCTCGCTCCGTCAACCAGTCAGTGTGCAAAGCGACTCAACAGCTTTTCAAGCCAGCCGGCCCACTTTACTCTCCTCCTGTCTCCAGTGACGGGGCGATCAAGGCTGGAGGAGGACTCCATAATAACATCCACAGGGAAGAAAAGGCTCTTTTTAAGTTGTGCCAAGAACGACTTTGTCATGAAATAAAACTGTGGTGCATTTAACTTAAAAAGTGAAGAAAGGAGGGAGTGAGGAGGTATAGAGAGAGAGAGCGCTGCTGATGAGTGACGGATGGAGCTGAACGTGAAGAAGTGGAAGACGCCGCGTATAGTAGTCGAGACGGTGATTGCACGAGCGAGCGAGCGAGCGAGCGAACGAAGAGCCAAGTGAGTGAGTGAATGGGAAACTGAATCATATATACAAGTCAGGTTAATGAGCACAAGCAGATGCTGTTCTAAAGCAGCATGTGGAGACTGAGTGGTTTATTATTTCCCATGTTGATGTTAGTTTGGCCTCGAGCTAAGAGTGGGACACAAGCTAGGCAGGGAAAAGTGAAAGGGAAGGAGTGCGTGTGTGTGTGTGTGTGTGTGTGTGTGTGTGTGTCGGAGGTAGAAAAGAGCGGGAACGTGCTGGTATGACAGAATGATGGTTCTCCACAGGCTGACAGCCTAATTTCAGCCCCCTTCCTCTGTAAATGTGTGTGTGTGGGACTTGTATGTGTGTGTATGACAGGAAGACAACAATTTAGTCCCATTTGCCATTATAAAGAGCAGAACAGAGCAGCGCGGAGCCGGGGCTCTTCTCGTTCCCACCACAGCAGCAGCAGCAGCGAGCCCCCGAGGGAGGGAGGAAGGGGGGAGCGAGGGAGAGGAGAGAGAGAGAGAGAGCCAGGAGGTATGGATGACATGTAAAAGAGTTGGACATGTCGAAGGAGCAAGTAAAGGGCAGTGTAGGTGTGTGTCGGTGGGTGCCGAGCTGGCCTCTGCAAATCCTCGACATTGTGGAATAGACCAAAGACACACACGCACATATTCAGGTGTGAGACTCTTCTAACGTATCCGTTTCAAAAGAGAGCAAGTCGCCAACAACTGCCTTAGCACACAAACATCCCCAAACACAGCGCTATGCACACAAACAAAAACATACCCCCCACCACACCAATGCATGCACGCACGCACGCACGCACGCAAGCACGCACGCACACAAGCACGCACGCACACACACACACACACACACATACACATACACACACACACGCACACACTCACACACACATACACATACACATACACACATACACACATACACACACACACACACACACACACACACACACACACACACACACACAGCTTGTATGCTGAAAACATCTGGTTATAATTACAAACACGGCGGAAAGGCAAGCAACAGCTTTTGTTGCCTCTGGTCCTTGAGGGGCGGTGTTTGTGTGTGTGTGTCTGTGTGGGTGTGTGGGTATGTGTGTTAAGATTGTGTGTGTGTTTGTTTGGTGGAACGAGAACAAATGGGACCATTATTTAGGCAGGGGGCAGAGAGAGAGTGGGCGAGGGGAAACACAGTTATTATACTACTATTTGACGATGCTGAAACTATGCTCATTTGTTTCCTTACCAAGTCAGACGTAGCAGTGTCAGTTGGGTATTGATTAGATTAACACAGTGTTGTTAAAACGCAACAGTCGATTACAACAATTTTCCACTGAATAAAGCAGCGTGACTAACACTGGTAATTTCCAAGTGATATCAGGCACACAAATTACCAATACTTAATTGCATGGTGAATATTTGTAAAATGACTTAAGCTTGGCTTAACTTACTTACCCCTATGCCTCCACACGGTAACCTCACAAACATGGGACTCACTGAACCTGAAACAGAGAGAGAAATGGAGAATGAGAAAGAGGAACAGAGAATCAGAGAGAGAGAGTGAAAGGTTACCAGGTGAACGGGTAACTTTCTGGACTCGCAGGCACAAACGGGTGCACGACCCCTGAAACTGAGCGTTTGACTTTCTGACCTAATCTAACAGCAAGAGTACACAGGGGCAGCTTTAATTGGACAAGGTGAAGAGAAAAAAGCATTTCTCTGCCCTGATAATCAAACGCGAGGGAATGAGGAGGAATCAACATTTCAGGTCAGAAAGAGATCTGCTTTGTCACAGAGAGTAGAAATGAATAAATTTCACTTTTCTGACAGGTCAGAAAATAAACAGAAACTAGCTGGTCTGGAAAATATAATTTCCTCTGAATGACAAAACCTTTATTTTTCATGTCTGTTCAAACTAAGCTGCACACAAAGCTTTTTTATGTAAAACAGACTTTTTTACTTCAGCAGATGTGGAGCTCTTTTGAATTAAATCTGACTCGCTCTTTTTTTTTCAAGAAACGTTTCAACATTAAAAACGTAACTGCCCAAATTTTCAAAAACATTAAACTAATCTCAATCTAGTGTTGACAACTGGATTAGTGTAAAGTTTCATGAGTGGGACGGCGGACCTCTGAAGCTCAGTGGGCAGAGCGTGGCACTCACATTACCAGGGTTAGGGGTCCAAGTTTCATTCAGCCAAAATACATGTGCTGAACAGAGTGTCAGAGAAAAAGAAACAACCCTTCACCAGATATTTAATATAGTGACTATGAACACTTTAATCCCTGACTAGATGCCACCTTTATGGGTTTATAACACTTTGCATTTCCACTTTCTTCTTCTCCATTTTCATTTCTTCATGTGTGTAAAACCACCTGTAGCCTGAAGCTTGCACAGGAGTATCTGGTAATTCTCCTGTGTAAGCAGCAATAATAAGGGGAATTTATGTCTCCACTGGAATGAAAGCTAAGATGACCACTGGGGTTTGCCCCTTAGGTTTCTCAACACACACACACACGCACACACACACACTCAGACAGCCTTGGCTACACCTGCACTCTAAGCCACAAAGAGAACCGGAGCTAAGTGACTAAGCAGCCTGCGCGACTTTTAGTTAACAAGCTTCAGCGGGTCCTCACCTTATCGTAACACCTCCAGGACTTTATTAGATTGGGCCTTTTGTTATGACACGGTTTAAGCATTAACGCAGATTCCTTTAGCAGACGCTGCAGATTCCTGGCATCAGCATGGAGGACTGACTCTGCTGTATATTGTTTGTATACGTCTTGCACTGACATAGGCAATGTGTTGTCTCTCCTGAACTGCACCTGTGAGCTAAATCTGTGGCCCATTGTGCTCGTAACCTCTTTGTAAAACACTAAAGTTTTATTGTTTATCTCAGCACTCGTTCATTTCAGTTTTAAAGCTTCCACATTTTAGTAGAGTAATTAAGGTTAAGCAGGTGGATGACAGCATGGCTGGAAGTCAGACTGCCTAGAAATCTCTACAGTTAGATCAGCTCTGATTTGTAATGAGTGTGTTTGTGAATGTGTGTGTGTGTGTGTGTGTGTTCATCCTGTTGGTGTCTTACAGTCTAGTTTCTGTCGCAGTGGGTTGGTTCCATACAGCAGGACGTGGGCTTCAGAGTGGACCGTCTGCAGCTCCTCCAGCGAGGCCTTCCTGCCGCGGATACACTGGTCACAGAGCAGGACAGAGAAGAAGAAGACAGGGATAGAAATAGACAAGACAGAGAGAGATAAATTATGTATTTGGTTAAAACTTTGCGCTTAACATCCAACTTGCCATAGTCATCCAAGCAGATGGAAAAGGTAGTCACTTTGTTGAAGTTCAGGATACCATGTCCTGAACTCAAGAAGTATTTGCATAAAGGGAGACTGAATGGTGTCTGTAAGTCGAAGGTGAAACTAGTTCATTTTCAAACCATAACGTACAAACAATAAAATGCATCATTTTGTTTGGCAAAGTCAAGTGTCAAGATAAAATGGCTACACACTGCCCCCTTCTGGTCATCATCACAACCTACATTTACTACACAACCTCTTATTTATTACTCATTCATCTCAGCTAAAAGTATTTATAACAAAACCTGTAAGACACAGAAACACACGTCATCGGGTCTTCTGCTCTAAAGATTTTTCTTCAATCTGCTTTGATCCAAATTATTGCTATATTAAACACACTGTGATTTAGATAAAGGGGGAGAACAGATGTGCACCAAATCACATTGGCCAGTTTTTAATAGTTGACTCACTGTAGCTCCAGGACAAGACAAGTCAAGTCTATTAGGATTCATCTGTTGTTTTCTATACAGTATATTGTGTCTATTCAGCTCTGTCTCATAAAGCTACCTCCACCGGGTCACCTCACTGTGGTCAGTGTATCTGTGGCCTCACCTCACAGTGCGCCCTCAGGCCTGTTTCCTGCAGCCGGGACCAGATACTCTGGATGCGACCAGCGTGCTCTGGGTGACTGGTGGTGTTGCCACACATGCACTGGTGCTTCTGCATCAACGAGTCATACACCAGACCTGAAAATACACACACAAACACACACAGACTTTCAGAGTAATTGTACATCTGTGACAGTAAGGACAGGAACAGTTGAGCCGTGAGAAGAGTTCTACAATCACACCACAAGTCTTACGGTGTGATTATCTACTGCACCTGCATCATCATAAACAAGAGGTCATGTTGAGAGGCTCCACAGAGATGAGGTACAGTAAATTATACTTGTAGTGGGTGATATCATCAGTGGGCCCAGAATATCTAGTGACGGCCTTGTGCCCTTACGCAACCACTGTATGACGGCTCATCATGCTGTGTGGTTTCCACTAACCTGCAATCAGCAGGATGAAAGCTGGTTTCTAGATTACTGTTTTCTGTTTGACAGATCTCTATGTGAGAGCAGTGCACACACTAATGTAGAGCAACATTTTTATGTGTATGTGTAAAGCCTGCATTATTATGATTTTACAACTGACCTGTAGTAAATCGAGGCTTGACTGGCGGCTCCTGTACAACCATGGGGAAGGTGGCGGAGGCTGGGGAAGACTGAGCCCTGGACAGGGGGCGGTGTCCGGCAAAGCTGACCGATAACCCGGCAGCTTCTATGGAGGCTTGGTAGTTCCTCAGCTGGTGGATCCGCTGCTGCTCCAACAGCAGGGCCTGCTGCTCACACACACAAACACACACTGAGTGACGTGCTGGACTGCAATACCGTTCTCTTGCCAGAAGATGGCAGTAGATACTAATTAAGAATCGAGGCTGTGTCACAGAAGTTGATATTGTGTTAGCAACACACCAGTTTTCAGTTCTAGACAGTGATCACATGACAACATCACATAAATATGATTGTGATTCAAGGAAATTTGTCATTTATTTACCAGGTTATTAATCTAGAAGTCTTAAAATACCTGTCATGTGAGTCTTTAGTTGAAAAGCCGTCTTCTGACAAGGATAATGGATACTATTCATCTAAAAGCCACTTTATTCTCAGCTTGACTTCCCATCATGATTACTCTCTTCATGCAACTATAAAGGGATCAGCCTCGAACACAAGGCAAATAATAGTCCATCAAACGTCTTACAAAACAGCAAGCAAAGTGAGAAAGTTTTGGAACATGTAGTTATTAATGATTTCATTTCGAATGAGTTTCACGAAAGTGCTTGGAAACGTCGAAATACGTGGATGATCTTTCCACTCTAAAGAGTCTCGCCAATTAATCCTCAATTCTGATGGGCGTGTCTGCTTACACTACGGGCTCCATGGTGATAGTCAGAGGAGCGCCTGATTGAATTTGGTGGAGCGGACAGCAGGGATGGGCGAGACAGACGAGGACACGGCGTCCTGACTGCCTATGGGTGTGTGTGTGTGTGTGCCCACAGATATCGAGCAGGAGTAGTAGAGAGATAAAGAATGTATGTTGCATGTGTCCGTGGACAAGCGATGCAAAATTGGAGACCGTGTGTGCAGAAGAGGGGTTTTTGCGTGGGCGTGCATTTTGAAAGCATGAGATTGTGATTGTCCATATGGAGTCGTGTTAGGGAGTAGTGTGGAGGAGGCACACATGCCCTGAGCCATTCATAAAACACACACGAGTCGGCATTAGTAGAACATGTGTAGTGCGTGTTAGTATGTTTTGCATGACTTTGGGAGAAAAAAAAAAAATTGAGCTTAAAATATTCCAGAGAGTGGGCTGGACAGGCAGTGAGGATCGAATGCAGAGTGTAGTGTTTCAGTCGGTCGCTGCAAGCTCCATCTGTCACTGCTGCCACATAGTTTTCATCCATTTTTCATAAAACCAGTGGAAAAGATAGTGTCATGTTATAGTTACTCTGAACCTGAATATATACATGATGAGATAATGTTGCATGGGAGAATGAAATTTGCAAGCTATCGGTTTCAATCATCCTTTCCCTCTGAAAAGCAGATTGAACTTGTGGATTCCACCTTCAAACTGACTCTAATTTCACGCCCAGTCAGTCTCCAATTTCCATCCTTCACTCTTAATCTCACAGTCTCCTTCTCCTCGCCTCCTTCGCTCCGCGCCCTCACCTGTCGGAACAGGAAGTCCTTCTCCGCCTGTCTCTCCCTCTCCTCCTGCTCCTGGGGGTCTGGGGGCTCCTGCTTGATGACCAGTCCTCGCAGAGGCCCTGTCTCCTGCACGGACGTGGAGGAGGAGGACGAGGAGGAGGAGGACAGCCCCTGGTGTTCTCTGAGCTCCTCTTCCGTTTCCTCTGGGTGACTCTGGTGCTGCCTGGCCGGACCTGAGGCGCTGGAGCTCGCCGCCGAGACCTGATCGCCGGGCTTGGACATGATCTGGGGGAGAGATTTTACAAGGCATCGCTGTGATTGGAGGTCAGATTTCTACTGGGTCATGCATAAAACAATTACCAAAATTGGACACACAATGTATGATATAAAAAATGTTGTTTTTAAGGGTGTAGGTTTGGTTTCAGACGTCTGTAGGACAAAAACAAACTCAATGATCTATACAGTGTATTAAATATCTGAGGCTGGAAAACCCCAAATGTCTCATTAAGAGAAATAAAGGATCAAAGATTGAGAAAGAAATGTACAAATAAAGAAACCAAAAACCATCGGGACAAAAAGGGAACTTGAGCTTCAACAACATTAGAAAAAAATGGGAGGGTAGACTTGCTTTTTTAACAAAGACAGCAATGTATGATGCACCATTTAACAAGCGTTGGTCAACTGAACATGTTTTTCATTCCAAAAATAGCTGACTGATCGGCTGCAGTCTTAAAAAAAACATGTACAAGCCCTCAAGTTTAACTAAACAAAAGCCAACATTAGCCAAGCTCCTGTACTTTTTGTCCACACGGAGATAAACCCGACCTGTACTCTGAACTCTGATGGGTTATTCATTTATTTAAAAAAAAAAAAACTCCTCAAAGGATTTCTACAACTGTCTGTGAAATTCATACACAGGTAGTTAACTTTACGATGCATGTGCCTGAACAAGAGGAGACAAGTGGGCAGAGGACTCGAGGGAGAATAGAGAGGAAGAATATTAAGAGGGGTGATTGTGGGAATCTTGTTGTGGCAGCTGTCCCTGTCCCCGTCGTCAAAGACCTCAACCTTGATGTGCAGGTCATGATTGGAGCGGACCACTGTTTGTGCATGGAGCACAGAGAGAGAGAGCGAGAGAGAGAGAGAGAGAGAGAGAGGAACACACACACAAAGACACACACACACTTGGCTGGCATATTGCCCAGGGAATAGTCCATTGACGTCAGAGAGCAGGCTCTTGCCTCATCCCAGTCCCTCTTCTCCAAACAAACTCAAAACACTCATCCACTCCTGTTGCTCTGATTCTCACTCTCCCTTTCTCCCTTGTTTTGCTCCCTTTCTCTCCTTCCAACGCTCCTTTTTAACAGACGAAATAGTTGCTGGGATGTGAACCATGAGGGGGACAGACACCACATAAGCCTGTTGAATCAGCTGGGAGACAGAGAGAGCCGGGGGGGTGGGGGCGGGGGCGGGGAAGGGAAGGTGGTCGTCCACACAAACACTTGACACTAGTTGACTCTTGTCACTCTCTGCCTGTGTCTCTCACACACTCATTTTCATGTAAGTGAGTTTGCCACAGATTTGCCTCTCAGGTAATTAACGGGAGGCAGGCGGCTCAGGTTGGATCCGTTTCAACATTCTTTGGTTCCTTTCTTCGCTGCCAACATGTCCGACTGTTAAAGCCAACTTCTCAGTTAGCAGGAAAGGCCTCTGTTCGTTGCCTCTGTTCGTTGCTGACTTGACTAAAAAAAAGGGTGAACAAGGAAAGGATGGAGATGATTCATGTTTTACAAAGTGGAGGATATCCGATGGTGAATGGAGTAACTCATCTGAACGCACCACACCACTGGGACGTTTGGAGAGATAGTTTGTGACACTGAACTCGTGCATATGGTATCAAATTTAACGACAGCCATCATGGTTCTTATCTCTATAATAAAACTGGTATTAAAGTCATTCAGCTGCTATATTTCCTCACGTTAAACAGAAAGTGTATTGTTTTCCAGACTGTATTACGCAGGAGGAATTCTTGGAGGTAGTTGCAGGCAGAAAGGAGACAAAACAAAATAAAGACCAGCTGGGGACTTGTAATTTATCTATATTACATTTTGTATGAGCAGGAATGAGATTTTTGTATTTGAGACGGCTGCATTCAGTCGTCTGTAGAAGCTACTGTAGGAACCGGTTTTGCAGCTGTTGGTGATTTTGATGTTAGTGCACCATAAATAAGATTAATAAGTTGGCGGGTTATGGTGCCAATACTTTTGTGCATCATCTGTTAAAGCAACTCACTCGCTCAAGGTTATTCTCACTTAATCACCAATTTCTGCTTTTGATAAAGTAAAAGAACGGTTTTGATTAATGCTGACGAGCCGCTGAACGTAGCAGGACTTCACTGCCAAACCCACAGAGTATCACACAACAGGAGTGGGATCCTCACTTATTTCAGGTGATATTTGGCGAAAGGACTTGAAATGACAGGTTGCAACGCCGTGAAATGGAGCAGACCATTTAAAGTTAATTGACCTTTTCAAGCTATAAAGAAAGTCACCTGGCCACAGTTAACTGAGTTGCCTTCCTCTGCATTACTCCACAGCAACAGCTTCAAATTATGAAAAGCTGAACAGAACCAAAAAAAGAACCAGTGTTCCTCTATGCATCAAGGTAAATACTTCAGGTGTGTGTATGAAAAGGATAAGAGAATTGATAGGGCCATTAAGTCAACACAGAGAGGTCTCAGCCGGACAACAGGTTTAAACCTGGGACCTGCTTCCTGTGGGCGACCCACTGAGCCACCATGCCAGCCAGCCCATGGTCCTAAATACATTACAGTAATAGTAAGGAACATCTGGAGCATGTGGATTATTAGTGTGATATTATGACTGCAGATCGAACAGGTTACTTTTTTTTACTAATGGGGTTTGCATCTTATTTCATAGCCCTGTTTCATAAATAGTTGGGACGCTGTGTAAAACATAGATATTTAGCTGATCCTTGTTGACATATGCTCATTTGACAACAACACAAAGACAATATATTTAATGTTTGACCTCATCAACTTCATTGATTTTTGTAAATATCTGCTTGATCATCGTCATTCACAAGCGAGGATGGAGAGAGGCTCAACACTTTGTGAACACATGATTGTATGAAGGAGATTAATACATGAGCTCAGGAACAGTTTATAAAACTGTTGTCAGTAAAAACACCGTCTGTTTGCAAGTAACTAGATTCTGTTTTTTATTTTTGTTTTACACAGCGTCCCAACTTTTTTTAAAATCTGCATTGTATAATCCTTTAATTTGTTTGAATTATATTAGAGCAATGATTGTTTGAGAAAGGGCCAAAGTATTTCCCCTTGTTGTCTGTAAACACATCTTCTGCCCATGTGATATTGGCCTTGCTGCCACTGTCTGCTCGATACTCTCTGTGCCCAGACAGATTGTGTAGACTGTTTCTCTTTTTTAAAGAAATCCAACTTCACACAGAAAGACGCACACATTCGAAAGTAGGCAGGAAGCAAACATGACTTGTTCTTCATAAGCCAACATGACTTGTTTGAAGGTCATTAGTTATTGTAGATTTTAGCTGAGCTTTGACGTATTAACTGGTTATTATCCAACTGGACTGCCTGCTGTAAATGTCTTAATTAAAATGGATCCACAGTGAGTGGTTCTGTGATTTAATGCACTGAATTAGAGAAGGAATCATGTTTCACACATGCAGAGTGAATTTCTGGGGGGCCAGAACATGTCCACAATAATTGATGTTGATTTTTAAAATCTTCCTCATCGATGAGTTCAGTGCATTTTGACTGAGAAACATGGTGATATTGAAATAAACCAACCACACCTATAGCCTAAAACAAAGAAAAATGTCATGTTAAAATCACTGTTGTCATTATATATAATAACATAATGGCTCAAATAAAAACAGTGCAATGCAAACTAATTAGTCCTAATTCTCATTTTAAATGACTCAGAAAAGAGCATTAACAAAAATTAACGCAACATGAAAACAAACTGGTTTTATATATAAGCTTGACTTAATTAGCCGGAGTCACAACAGCATGTCACCAACAGCACAATATTAATCCTACAGGATTTTCACAACGCACACACACATGGATGGATGTACACACAAACACTAACAAACCATCTCCCTCTCTACAATGACCTGATAATACTGCAAATCCCCTCATCACCTTGTGCACACACACGCACACACACACTTCCACACACACACCCACAATGATACGGTGAGTCATACTTCCCGTGCGACCATATATGGAGGCAGCTTCCTCTCAGGCCCAGTTGCCAGGGTGACAGGGAGAAGTAAGGATACACGAACACAGACAAGAAAGACTTTGTAGAAGACTTGCTGATTACAGGCTGATTCATCCTTCTCTTGGAGCAAAGACAGGATTCACAGACATTAACCAAATCAGCGTCATGTAGATGGACAAATACTCCTACACACACGCACTCACAAACACACATGCACACACATGCTCACTGGGGGTGCAACTATTTCTTTGTCAATTAAACTGTCAGTTATTTTCCCAGTTAATTCATGTTTTTGTGTTTTGTCGATATAATGTAATAAAATGTGAAATAAATCTTTCTTAAAGCTCAAGACGACGTCCTCAAACATCTTCTTTTATCCAAAATACCAAGATATTCAGTTTACTGAGAGGAGTAAAGAAAACAGGAAATATTCATTTTTAAGAAGCTGAAATTAGAAAAAAAAAAAAAAACACTCAAACCAATTAATCAATGATCAAATCCCCATGAGGACTCTCCATTGACATAATGCATCCTCTAGCTCATTACCATAACCTTAACCATCACAACTGAATTCCTAACCCTGACCCCAAAATCCAATCTCTAGCCTCAAAGCAATCTGGATCTATAGGGAGCTCAGTTTTGTCCCCACGGTGACAGGAAGTCCCCATGGGCTGCTGTGCATTCAGGTTAAAGTCCCCAGCAGGATATGAAAACAAACAGCCACATGTGGATCTACCTTGTTGATGATGTGCTGCTGCTGCTGCTGCTGGAACTGCTGCTTGTGTTTCTCCAGGAACTGCTGGTGCTGCTGCTGGACCACGAGCTGCTGCAGGGCCTGGGCCTGGCCGCACTGCTGCTGCGGCAGAGGGGCCGACTGGGTCCTTCCCAGGGGACGGTGGCCCCGCGCGAGTTTGGAGACGGAAGGCGACGGCAGTGGGAGGCCACCCAGGCCAACTGTGGTGAACACAGAGCGGTCAGGAGGAACATTATGAGCATTTATTTCAGTACGCTGGGTGATTTCTGTAGTTTTAAAATTCAGTACAATGGCATATGAAGACATTTCATTCACTCAGATCTACAGCAAAGAGAGGATAACCCAGCTGGAAACACAAGGAGTATCGACACATGATGAACTGGAACTGCTACACAAATATATCAGTTTTAAATTTTAGATCCAATGCAGGTTAATTTGCCCCATTTTAAATCATTAAAAAATTTGCAACAGATGATTATACTCATAGTTTGGGTACATCTCTTCCTTTTCGCTTCCAACAATTTTTAGGTTTTGTAAAAAAAAAAAAAAAAAGGATTTTCTGATGCATTATGATTGCGATGCCCTACAGACTTTGTGGTGTGTAGCTGTGTGTAGCTGTGTTTGTCTGCTTTGAAATCAATGCAATTAAGCTGTTGAGTTATGTGAAATATTATCATTACTAATAGATAATAATTCTTAAAAAAAGTTTCGGGTCATAAAAAAGAATCAATTTTCTTTTAATCTCGACTAAGTACAGGGGAAATTGCTGTACATCTAAAAAGTATTTATCTTAAAAAAAGCAACAAAAAAATAATATTAACTATTCATTTTGAGTATTTACAATTGTGTTACTTTAAAAATGAGCAGAAGAAATGAGCCTTGTGTTGAAAGTGGCTGAATTAAAAAGTATTGATGTTTTATAGTTTTACTTATCCTGTCAATTTACCAAATGTTATTCCTGAACTTGTAACATATTTCAAATCACGTAAAAATGTTGTGTCACCAAAGCCCAGCTGACAGCAGAAATATGGAGCACTTTATATTATTGTGGCAAAACAATAATAATAATAAGACTCAAGGTACTGATTGCTGAGAAGTAAAGAAAGTAAATGCTGCAGTGAAAACTGACCCATTGAATTGTGGCCCTGCTCCAGCAGCACCATGTGTTGGAGAAGGGGGTTGTGACCAGCCGTGCCCCCTCCCACCCCCTCCCTGTCCAGAGCTGAAGATGCCAAGTAGGAGGACAGGTGGGCAGTGGGCAGGAATGGAGGGGTCAGAGGAATGCCCTGCTGTAACGCAGGCAATGCCAGACGACTCTCACCATCTTGGTGTCCTGATACCACCTACAAAGAGAGAGAGAGAGAGAGAGAGAGAGAGAGATTGAGACACAAGGACGAAGAAGGAAAGAGGCAGGCAGACACATAGAGAGGCAGATGGACAGAGACAAAGAAAGGTCAAATGAGACAGAATGGGAGTGAGATGGAGAAAGAGAAAGAGAGGGAGAGAGACACATGTGAGGCGTCTTCATGCCAGAAATCACTGATGAGAGCTTTCCCTTTTTGAATTTTTCTGTGCACGAGTGGAAACTGAGTTTAGACTTGGCATCCTTCATGTGCACAGACTAGCTTGACAGAACCCAGCGATTGTTGATTTTAATGAACCCATTATTATTCTCTGTAGTAAACTATCCAGTCAGAGAAAGTTATTAGTTCTTTTCCCCCAGGTAATCCAACACCATTAGAGATGCAAGGGTGGATTTTGGGTGCATGTTCTGCAAACTAAATATCCTTTGGTGTAATTAGCGATGCCGCGTTGTGTCGTTATAAATTGTGCATTGACTGTACTCACAGAGCTCGCGGGGCCTGTGGCTGGCAGTCCCAGGGTGATGTTGGGCAGAGAAGGGGAGGTGTAGAGAGAGAGCTGGCTGACTGAGCCTTCCCTTGCAGCCAACCTCTGAAGCAGGGAGGCCTGAACACACACACACACACACACACACACACACACACACACACACACACACACACACACACACACACACACACACACACACACACAGCATTACAGTCAACGCTCACAGAGTTGAGACACAAAGTAGACACAGAGCTGGAGCCCTCCATTAAAATAGTACACATGCAGACTGGCTGGTTACCTCTCCGGGGCTGCTGGAGATAGTGACCCCATTCTCGCTGGGGATGTTACTGGAGCTGTTGTTGGGGGAGCTGGGACCTGAGCCTGGTGCGCTATTGCATGCAGACTCTAAAACACAGACAGCGGAGAAATTAGATTTTTCTAATGTGATGATCTGAGGCAGCTTTCTGAGATGAAATATGACTCTGCTCGTCCTTGGCTTTTTGTTATAGCCCTACTGGGATGTATTCATATAATAGTATAGATATGAATTTTCACATTCAAACTCTCACTACAATGAATGATGATAGTAATGATGATATGTCATTTTATTTTTATGACTCTGGAAAATAAGCCTTTCAAAGCCAGACAAAATCCAATTGCTGATGTTGTGTGGGGATATTTTAATCTTTTCAACTTGTCTAACAAAGAACTGTGAAAATCATCTTTATCGTGGCACCAAATTAAAACAGACAACGGCGCTCACCGGCCACGTCGAGGGATCGCTTCTTGGCAGTAGTGATGGGGCCGTCTTTCCTCCGGAGCAGAGGGCTGCTGCGGCGCTCGGTCACCTTCTGCTTTAGCCGGGAACGAAGCTTCAGGTTGGGCTCAGAGGCTGACGAGACACAGATGACAGAGGATTTACTCAAAAAGGTGGCGAGGTCTCAGATTAAAGCAGCACACTTTTAAAACTTCTGCGCTAAAGCAGGCAACTTAAAAACTAATTAAGATTTTCTCTGACATTTGATGAAAGATCTTGAAAATGAAAACGTCCAGAAATGTTTCTCATCCCGTCCAATTTCACAAGTAAGTGGACAGAAGCAATGGCAGGATTAAGTATTTAGTTTCCAACTGGACCACCCAATCTAAAAATATTAATGTGTTACACCCCAAATTAGCCCCATAAATGTGAAAATTACAGATTCTCTCTAAACGCTCGCTCTGGCACTCGGCTTCGTGGTAGACTGCTGGGCAGCACAAGTGGGAGCTTGTTCGCGGGCATGTAGCGGGGCTAATGAGCTCGTCCCTATAGGCTACACTGTATGTGTTGGCTGACAGACTCGGGAGCTGAGGTTAGCCATCATCATGTGACAGTGGGAAGAGCTGCAACCAGAGGGGAAGCGGCCAACTGGCAGCTTTCTTGACCCCACGCTTAATGATGCTGCTTCCACGCTCTGCTAATGAACACTGCTTGTTTCCAGACACTTTGAATTACCAAAAAAAAAAAAAAAAACCCTGCCAGGCCAGTGTGTGTATTCATGTTTGTTTGTATGGGAATGTGTGTGCCTGGTTTTATATTTCTCGGGGCTCTGCAAACAGATGCTCCCATTCTGGATTCACCGGCCGTTATTAGAAAAAGAGGGAAGCATTCAGTGCATTCTGGGAATCTCCTCAGGGTCAGAGATAGGACCCCGACCTTCGCTGGTCAATCTCGCTTTGGTGTCTCTCTGCCAGACACGGGCAGCTTTATTCCCTCCTCCACTGGCTTCCTTCCGTTCAATTAGTGGAAGCTGGACGGTTGACCAACGGTTGACCCTCTGCTCGTCCCACGACTCTGCTTCAAACAGACCACGCTACATTCATTAGCCTCAGAGAAGGAGCTGGGACTTTTTGGTTTTTACTGGAAGCCGTTGCCAACTGGAGCAATTTATTGTTAAAAGACTTATTCAGTGTCATTACAAACCCCTTTGCTTCCTGTAGCCTCCAATGCTAATCAAGGTAGGATGAAGCTGCACAAAGTTTTAATGTACTTCAAAGAGGTGCAAGCACTCAATATACCTCCTGGTCAGTGGGGTTGGGACGACCCACTGTGAATCTATAACGTCTAAGTACTTTTTCAAATGCACTTTCAATTTTAAGGGGGAACATGCTGGTGAACTTATGAAACTCAATTATTTAAAAAAGAGCTTCTTCTAAGTGGAGAGCACTCTTCCACAGTCTTTGTTAAGAGGGATGGGCCGGGTCAGGATGAAATGCTGTGCATTAGCTGAACTGAAGGAGAAGAGAGTAGGAGAGACTATGAGAGAATGAGCACAGTGCATTCAAGTTCAATTTTAGCCTATTGCACAGGAAATTGTAGTAGTTTGACATTTTGACATTACCGCCATGATTATTATAATGCCATATAAAAACAAGCTATAATTGATAATTAGATTCCCTCCATTTTTGATACATTGCAAAAAGCATGTGGTGTTTGCTTAATTAATGCAGGGACATTACATGAATGCTGGCATTTGCTGATGAAGATTGTTGTAATCATGCTCCCGAAGCATTTCACATTATGTTTAAGCCCGTTTGATTTTTTTAAAGTGCTTTGAAGAGCTTTGAACATCCCTAAATGATAACCCAATTATTTCGTTAATGGCGAAGGGA
Source organism: Centropyge bicolor (assembly GCA_037975185.1). Lineage (NCBI taxonomy): Eukaryota > Metazoa > Chordata > Actinopteri > Pomacanthidae > Centropyge > Centropyge bicolor. Next base: position 2,276,931 of record JBBMOC010000003.1, on the reverse strand, counting down.
GTAAATGAAGCATGGTATTGAGAATTTGGCTGAAATTAGCGACATCCTAACTCTGCTTATTACAATCAGTCTAGCTCTAATATGAGCCATGATGGTGGAATTGCTGTCATCAAAGTGAACTCAATTATCACATGAATCATAAACAAATATTTGACATATCCCTTTTGTTTTGCTGCACAAATATTAACCATTATCAGCCTCCACTGTGAAGATCTACTGACAGTGGGCTGCAGAGGTGACTGAAGCTGTGGGGCAGCCAGGAGAGGAGAGACAAAGACGGGGAGGACGGGGGGGTGGTCAAGGTTGTGCGTCCTGAGTCATTAAGAAATGGACAGATAACAGGAGGAGCGGAGAGTTTCAGTGGAAGGTTAGAGGGAGGTGAGGAGGACGGTAAAGGAGAATGAGAAGGAGGGTGAAGCTGGAGTGTGTGTTTGCCGGGCACCGGTCGCCACGGGGGTGTTCACCTCAGGACGCAGTGACTTTGAAGGGTGTTAATGCCGACTGGGCAAAAGCACACCAGTGTGCACACGTGCGAACACACTCGCTGCAGAGGGCCCAGACTGGTTTTTACTGCTGATGCTGGCATTTTACTGCAGCCCTCTCTCTCTCCCTCCTTCACCTCCATCCATCCCCTCCTCTCTCTCCATCTAAATCCCCACTTCTCTTTCCCCTGACATAACCTCCTCTCTCCTTCTTCATTGAGCCCAACCTATTTCTACGCAAATGTGCAAACCAGAAGCAACTTGTTACAACATACTTCGCTGACCTATTTTCTGATGTTGACGGCCCAGAAAAAATGAGTTTGTCAGACTTTCTGGCACATTCTGACGCTTATAACTTCACATCCTCTCTCGTCAGCCGATAACATTTCTTCTTCTGTGAGGACACTTATTGCTAAGACAGAAATTTACCTGGGTCTTTACAACCCACAGTCCTGACATTATAAAGGCAGCATTAAAAAAAAGACATTTCCATACGAGCCATGGGTGGCCACATTGGCTTTGAAGGCGAGGAAGTGAAATCGCACACGAGAATGAATCCATGGCAGCAGCACTTTAGATTCATTTCACATGCTCGTAATGTGTTTCTCTCAGCGTGTTTCGCCTCTATATGTTATCTCCTCTCGCACGATGCTACTCGAGACAATAAATATCCATCAAGGTCTCTCTCTCTGATCCACTCTCACACTTCGAGGCAGCCATTAAAACGGTACAGAACCCAGTCGAGTCCCTGTGCCTACCCATCTGATGACATATCAATACCAGATTAAACGCCTCTATAAGTGGTGCTTAATATTTCAACAGCGAGTGGAGGAGGAAACTGGTTCTCTGATACAAAACATATTGATCAGCTGCTCATCTGTTTTGACAGATGGGAGTCCCGAGCTGCAAGAGTCAGGCCGGGGGAAGCCATGCCGCTCTTCCAAGGAAGGGCTGGGAGGGAGATTTATGGAAATCAATAGAGTAGTTTGCTCATCAATGCAGCTTCCCAGAAATATATGTTGATGATACATTAGACAGATAGGTCAGGACATACTGTAAGTAGGTAGACCAACAGACAGATGATTAAAAGCATAATTCTTGTCTACTTTCAAAAGACGCTTCCTCAAATTTAAAATCAAAAGATATAACCATCTCTCCTGAAGTGAACAGAAGCACAAAGAGTTCAAGCCAATATGAGATAAAATATGTATAAAATATCAGGGTTTTAACAATGAGTTGGTTTTATGAAAAGTCTGCTAACAAGTCCAACAACTGAAGGAGATTCAAGTGAATGTGAATGAAGAACAACAAGGAAGTCATCTCCAGTCACACGAGAGGAAACAGATCTAATCTTGCTTGGTGGGTTTAAAAGTAAGACGGAAGGGAGACGGCCATAGTAAGAGCCGATATGTTGTGCTGTTCTCAAGAGGCACTGATCCACAACCTGGACTGTGGATATGAGTGCCAAAGTGTACAGCTAAGACCTTGGAAGTGCTATCCTTCCTATAGACATGCTGCAGGATTTGGGTGCTATGGGAATGTGTGTGTGTGTGTGTGTGTGTGTGAAAGAGCCGGGTAGAAAAAAGGGGGTCAGCACGACAAGTCAGTGTCTGTCATGAGGGCCGAACAGACTTCCTGCCGCAGCATTCAAAGTGGCCCTCTGTGTTCTCAGAGCCGTTATCACAAAGCCTCTCACACTCGGACAATGAGGCCCTGTTTGTAATATACTGTCCGCCCGGCCCTCGCTTCTTAACGTACATTTCAATTTCAATTTACACGCATACATCGCAAAAAAAAAATGGGTCAAAAAAACGTCATGTGTGACAGCTTCAGTCGTCAGAGCCGGGGCCGCAACTGTGGTGACCACTGTCAGTCACTTCCTGTTGAGGACAGTTCATCTCTGTCTGCCTGTCTAATCTGATCCATGTCTCCTCACTGTTGACACAATAGGTCCTCAACAGCCGTGACACACAGCATGTGCGTATATGTCAGTGCTCCTTCTCTGTCTCTCCAGGCAACTGACACAAGGACAAAGAGCGCTTCAAATCTCAAACTCAAAAATTTCACTGGAAAATGTGTCGTTTTCTTTAAATACGCACAGCGTTTTTCTACAGCGCCTTTGATTTTGTGTCTGTACGAACTGTGAAGCTGTGAGTTGTGAATCCTTCTCAGCACCACTGGCCCCCCCAAGAAAAATTCCTGAATTACATTTGAGTGTCCCTGAAAGTTGAAACTTGCCGTCTCAGGTTGTGTGCCAGGATAAATCACCCGTGCCTCCAGCTCCCAGCAGGTGGGCAGGAGTGGAGAGTACACAGAGCTCGGCCTCCAGCTGTGTAAGCAGGCAGCGATACTGCCAAAGCAGCTGCCGACGCTAAGTGAACAATCACAGCTTGGCCCGTACTTGACATGGACGGGACGGAGAAATAACAGTCTGGTGCATCCAAAAGGCAGGAACTGTGGTTTTCTGCGTGCTTCTTAGGACACTTCTCCGAGTAAGTCAAGGGTTGTTTTGTTGAGCGGTGTGATCTATGACGTCCGTGAAGGAGCCTGGCTGAATGTGTTCGTCAATATCTGTGCGAATTAGTTTCAAACAGGAGCCAACAGGCTTTTAAAAGAGATCTCTTTCTTTATCGAAAACACCCGATGATGAAGCAAAAGGGTGAATAGAAGTAATCCTCAAATATGTCCACTCTCATTCACTGTAAGACCTTGAAAGCAGGAAAAAATTGTCATACAAAGGTTTAGTGCTATTTCTTAAAGTGAGACTTTCTGGAGTGTCTGTTTGGTCCCAGCAAACGCACAGCAACACACAGGCCTCTTATTAAACTGCACTTTTGTACAGAATAGATAATAACATATTGATTGATTAGTGAGCATGAGAGTGGTGTCGATCTTCCATCAAACTCAGCAAGAAAGCAAAAAGTCATATTTCCCAATATGTCAAAGTGTTTTTTACCTCCACCAAGGAGGTTATGTTTTTGCCGGCGTTGGTTTGTTTGTTTGCAACATAATGTCAAAAAGTTATGGACAAATTTTGATGAAATTGTCCTTTCTGGGACAAGGAACAAATGATTACATTTTGGAGGTGATCCGGAAAACCGCCATTACGGAAATGTCGTTTTTCGGGCATAACTATTAAACTAAAAATAATATCAATGTGATTCCAATTGCTAAGGGTATGTTGTTATGGTCCAGGAATCCATTGAAATAGATAAATCAAAGGCAGGACTAATATTTTGGGGTGTAAGTCACAATAAACTGGGGGAACTGTGCTGCCTGGCGGAGGTCTGCGCTCTCCGAGTGCTTTTCCAGTTTCTTTCTTAAGTTTTCTAATATTCACTTTCTAATTCAGGGAAAAGGATGATTAGGGCTCCCATCATGCAACGGGGGCTGGTTTTAAAAGGTAGAGGAATGCTGACATCTCATGAACTGTGGCACCGATCTGTACCTGTTTTGCGGAGAGGGAAGTCGTCCTTTGAGTCGTACGTGCCCAGCATCGGGTGGTTGTAGGCTGACAGCGCCGTCTGAGGAGGAGAGCTCTGGTCCAAAGAGCTGTGCTGGGTTTTTCTACAAAAAAAAGAAAAGAATGACGTGCAATATGTCAGGTGAGTTCTGGCTGCATGTTACGTGCCAAGCTCACTGTATAGACTTTGCATAAACACATAAAAAAAAGGTCTAGTGACTAAGACAGTTTCCATCTCCCTCCCAAGGTCAAGACTTTAAAAGATGCAGTAAAGTGCGGACGGCAATGTGGGTGGAATAGAGATAGAGAGGAGCTGCCTCTGCTCGTCTTCTTCACCTTAAGATGGCAAAGACTGAGGCCAAGTCTGGAGAAGATGCAGGATGACAGGAGATATGAGGGAATAAATGTATGGAGGAACTGAGGCGGAAGCAAACAGGTAAAGGAAGAAAGAAAACGGTGGTGACAGTGATAGAAAACCGGATGGCTGGCTCTTTAGATCGCTCTATCATCTCCCGCCTTGGCAGAACCGTTTGACTGCTTAAAGCCTCTTCAAATATTTAAAGCGCAGGAGAGGTGCCATTGTCTTTTCTCTATGCCCACTTCAAACACACGCACACACAAACACACCTCAAAGAGAACTGGCTGTCAATCACCGACTACAAACATCGACAGAAAAAAGCCTCGTTCCTTCAACATTTCCCTCTGTAGTTGGACTCAGAGGAAGCTGGCGAGGACTCTCCGAGACGCCAATGTTGATGTTGGTGACTTCTCATACACACACATACAGGAACACCCACACGACAGGGCTTCAAATCACCGCAAGGTTTGCCATGTTTGCAAAGCCAGGATGATTTATGTTGCTCACCATTGGGGCTTTTATGCTTGATATTTTCCCAGCGTGGCAAAATGACTAAAGACGAGAACTAACAGGATTATAAGAAACAAAAGTCTGATTGTCGATAGCTCAAAAATATAAAGCTGCATCTGTGTAGAAGGTTTGAACGTTTCCTCTTCTTCGTCTTTCAACCAAAAAAAATGCACAAATAAAGATCAAAGTATTACTAAAAAGAGAAAAAAGTCATCCTCTTGTCCTTCATTTGGTTTGAAAGCAGCTTTTCTTTTAAGATTTTGAGGCGTAGAATTGTGCATTTTAGAAAGATAAAAGTGTTTCCTAACTGTACAATGTTGAGCTCTGTCTCTCAAACACAAAATCAACTGTTCATTTGAAATCGTTTTACAAATGAAACCTAAATTGAAATTCGTTCCTGAATATGACACAAACTCTTCACCGGTGCACAACCAGTCACATCCCAGTTGTAAGTGGTTCTGCAGTGATGGGCTGTGACACTCACCCATACCAAAAGCACGGGTCGCTGGGCAGACAGTGGTTTAGGTTTCGCTGAGCCAGGGCTTTCTTCTTGTTCAGGACAAACTCCTGAAGTCGCATCTTCACCTCTGTACTGGCGACGGCACCTGAAAACACAGAGAGACGAGTTCAGTAAGTAAAGGTTTGTCTGCTTTACCACAAAACTCTACAAAACACTTCCTCCAGAATTGCATTTGTGCATCAGTGCCACGACTGTACTGCACCCTCCTGACTCTAACATGAAGATTATAACAACATCCATCCATACTTTGGCAGATAATGGGTTTCTGACTACATGCAGAGAGCACAATCTTGCATCAGAGTTTCAGTGGGATTCCTCAGGGACGACCATACTGCTGTGTAACCCCAACCCTCCAAGACGCACATCATGAGATTCACTCAGCTCCCGGTCTGCTCAATTACCACCCTCATTCTGTAGCTACAAGCAAATCGTCCAGGGAGGGAGACGTGGATGAGTGAGAGGGAATGAGACACCGAGGGGGGGAAAAATGAGGAACGGAGCGAGGAGAGCAATAAAGGGTGCAAAAAAAAAAATAGGTGTTTCGAGAATACAGGAGTGATAACAGGTGACGTGTCAGAGAGGCAAAGTGGTAAATACAGTTTGTGACAACAGCTAATATATGCTCTCTAAATCATGGTGCATCTGGAAGTGCTGACATCCCAATATATCCGCTTAGCCACTGGAGCAAATTGGCTTTTATGAGACTGCCTTCTATGCAATTTACTGCAGTACTTAACAAAGCTCCCTCTGTTTACAAGCCGATGCTCTTTCCATAGACGTCAAACTGTAGGCTCACTTTGCCCAGCAGAGAATGGTCGAAGAAAAGGTCTTTACTGGCAGGAAACCATGCTTCCAAATGTGGCTCCACCATTAAGTATATTCAGAAGGATTTGTGCCACATCGCAGTCTGCCAACAAACAAGCCACAACGCAGCCTTTTACAACCATATGAACAATAATCAATCTTGATTGACTGATAAACTTTACTACATGAATTAATTAGGAAATATCTTGCTTGTCTTCATTACTGCATGACTCATAGCAACGTGGACTGCGACTAAAAGCAGTGACTCAACAGCAGTTTAAGAGACGCATTTCATCCTTATTAGCATACACGTAGTCAGTCGTTTGATTAAAATATAATCAGGACATTTACACTATATGTGGTTCTTGTAAATGTATACACCACATGTGGACACCAGCATGTTGAAGGAAAGCACTTTTCAATGAGACTATTCAATATGCTTTACATAGTGACTCCAGTCTTTCATGCTGCCTTCTATTTAAGCAGCATAAAACAATTACAGGAACAAGAGAAGCAATTTGACACAGTTCACAGAGGAGCTGCAAACATTTCCTCCTGCCACAAAAATACGCATTTGTGTCAAAGCTAATTTGAGTATTAATATCTGCACAGTGTTATTTGTCAGTCTGAGTGAGAGCAGGAGCAGCAGGAGTCCTCGCAGTACAGGTGCCATCAGGGAGCTAAAAATCCTCAACTTTGGTTTCATGGGTTCAGCCTTCATTTCTATAAATCAATATAATTTTATGTATATACAGTTTCCCTATGCAATGAGAGATTATTTCCACCCGTTCTGGCATGATTTTAATTTCACCTCTAACTAAAGTGGTTCAGATAATCTGGCTTAACTGCTGGTTTGTTTACAATCTGTTTGATCATCTGACAGCTTGTGTTTATGCCTTTGTTGTAAAAAAAAAAAGAAAAAAGAAAAAAGAAATGTCATTGTGTTACCAGATCTCAGCAAGTAGTTTTGTGAGTAAAAGGTCATCAATAAAGACGCCATGATGGCCAAAATTTAAAATGATTACAAAAAAAAAAAATCCTTTAAAAAGAAGCAAAAAGATTTGATGGATAAGAGTGAATTTCCTGGTTTGGTTTTATTGCTAAGAAACAGGAACAAATGCTGAAAGCGAGGGCCCTGTGTGCCACTCGAACGTCTTGCTCCTCTCAGCTTGTCTTGGCCGCCTCGTTCTGATGCTCCCTGCGGTAAAGGTGTGAGGTCAGGCTGTTCTGACTGCTGCTCCGCGAGGACAGGTGCTGTGACAGAGGGTCTGGAAGGGCCAAGGCTCTCTGACACCTGCTGCGGTAAAAAATGGCACGGTGCTCCAGCACAGTTACAGCAGATGTTGGCAGCGTTCGAGGAGATGGAGAGGGGATGTATGCTAAGTCAAACATGACGGCTTCATTTAGAGATTGACCCCGATGAACCGCGGGACGCCGACCCACCGACACTCGCAACTGATCTCATGTGCATTTTTTATTCAGGAAAATTTGCTCTAGGTGTGATGATGCTCTTTTGGCAGGTCACTATATTCTAATCACATCACAGTGCTGTTTTCATAAATAGACATTAAAATATTGTTCTGTATTAAAGGTATTATGTAACATTTCCACATTAAAATGCATAAAAAACACTCATTATTTTGTTGACTTGTGCATTAACATTATCTCAAATGTTCAAACTGACAAAAATCTGTCATTTTATTCAAGAGAACTGTGTGTTTCATTTGGTCACCTGAGAAGTTGGCAAATGTGACTAAACATAAAAATGTAAATAATTGTGATGAGTAAACCATTGATCGATTATTAATGAAAATAATAATCAGGTTAATCAATAATAAACATAATCATTAGCTGCATCCCTAATAAATCAACTTATATTCCTGCCTGATTAATGTCAGATTTTCCTTTGCACAACCTTTGTTTTCATTGAGAGACCCCAAGCAGCAGAAATTACATACTGTGCATTTGCCTCTATGGGATTTTTTTTGTAACTAAATTTGTGAAATATTCACGTTCACTAGCAGTTCCTACTCACTCTCCTGTCCCCGGTCCTTGTTCTTGAGCTGCTGGAGTTTGTATTCCCGCTGCTGCTTCTCCAGCTCCTGCTCGTGACGCTGCTGCTCCATCTTCCTCTGGTGCTCCAGCAGCTCCTGTTGGTGCTTGAGCGCCAGCAAATCCTGTTGGTGCTGGTGGAGAGAGAGACAAGAACACTGAGGGAGGAAAGAGCACAAGGAGACAGAGAAGATGGGTAAAGGACATGACACAGGATACTACACAGAAAAAACATATTAAAACTGGGGCGACTGTTCTGACGAGGTGCAGCCACGGCCTACAGTAAAGAATCAATGGTTTGACATGACATCACCGAGCCAAGTCCGGTAATGAGCGACATGCTAAACTGGAGACTGAGCAGACTGGAGAACACACATCAGAGTTATTTTCATGCCAGACTGATCGTCCTTATTGGCTGATTCTGTGGTCGTGGCAGCACCAGTGAGGCTTTTTAGCAAAGTGAGTCGCATTCAAAATTCACACACACACACACACAAGGTTTATTAGGGCCAATGTTCCCATGGAGATGACAAAGCAGCAAAATACTGCCACCAGATCAAATTACAGCAGCACACTCACATCACTGGAGCGTACACACGCTTCCTCCTGTCCTTCACGAGGTGCATTTCTGCTGAGCACAGTCCTACAGTGGCTGTATCCAGGGAAGGACTGCCTCCTCACTCCTCAGCCACACACACACATACACACACACTCACATATATTTAGAGAGGAGAGAAGATGAGATGAGACGTCTCACCTTGATATGTTCCTGCAGCTGGACTTCATGTTGTCGCGACAGCTGTTCGTGCTGCCTCTGGAACTCAGCGATCAGTAGCTGTCTCTGGAGCTGCTGCTTGTGTTTGAGAGCGACCAGCTCCTGCTGCAGCTGCTGCTCCGGGTGATCTGGAGGAGATTTTCAAAACTTTATCAGTCAGAGAGTCTGGGACGAAGGGTGTGTTTGTACCAAACAGAGATCATGCCCACTCACTGATGACTGGCCCATGGCCTGGCTCCGAGGACGCTGTGGAGGCGGGCGGCGTCGGGTGGGGTTGGGGAACCAGGCCGAAGGGGGGCTGCTGGTGGTGGTGGTGGTGGGGGTGATCCACTACGCGCAGGTCCATGGGAAGGATGGCTGTGGCGGCGGGGGGCACCTGCATGGGCAGTGCTGCCGTGCTCACGTCCACTGGAGGAGGAGGGAGAGGAACAAGCACACGGAGAGGAAGTTTGTTCAGAACAGGCTGCAGTAAAGGATTTACAGAGCAGATTCCTAGACTTAACATGTTGTGTAAAGTTGCAAATCACAGCTTAAAAATTAACTGCAAAAAGAGTCACAAACATCGTTAACCAACCATGAGTATGGCAGGTCAACAGACACACAATCTTTTTATGCAAGACTGTATGCAGAGATTACCATCTTAGGCTAAAATATGTACAACATGCAAGTACAAATTATCTCTGGGCTCTGTAAAATGTAAATACAACAGAATGTAGTCTTTTGAAAACTAGATTTGTTTACTGACAAATGTTTTACAAAGTGTTCCCGAGTACATGTATTAATCTCCTTTATATAATCATGTGTTCACAAAGTGTTGAACCTCTCTCCATCCTCACTTGTGAACGACTGAGTCTTTCCAGGATGAACCTTTCATACCCAATCATGATACTATCACCTGTTACCAATGAACCTGTTTACCTGTGGAATGATCCAAACAGGTGTTTTTGGATCAGTCCACAACTTTCACAGTCTTTTGTTGCTCCTGTCCCAACTTTTTTTGAAACATGTTGCTGCCATCAAGTTTAGAATAAGCAGATATTTACAAAAATCAATCAAGTTGATGAGGTCACAAATTAAATATATTGTCTTTGTAGTGTTTTCAGTTGATTATATGTGAGTTCAACTTGACAGGAATAAAGTCTTACTACAGTGTTGAGTTGGAGATCCTCAACACGACGAAGCCCAGATTCTACAGAGTTATCAAAGCAGATAAATAGACTCAGAGGACACAGAAAATTCCTGTAATGTGTCTCAGAATATCTGTTTATATTTGGATTATATAATTAATTCAAGGTCCAAACTGCCTTAAAATCCTCTGATAACAGCCAAAATACCCTGTCCTCTCTGATCCAAATAAGACACACGAACACTTGTTACATCAGCCGTCTGGACGCCGCAGCCTTGACTGTTGCACTCAGCATTTCACTTCACACTGGCTGCGGCTGCTCGTCGTGTTGGCAAACTAGGGACTTAAGCCTGTTTTAGAGTTGTACACATTGGGTAAGAGCATTAGCAGCAACACTAAAAACATAAAATGTGTCTGTGATTTAGAGAGGCTGAGATCACGGGAGCGACAGTCTGCGCCTCGGTTGGGAGCAAAGTGTATAGGAAGCTTCCCTCATATACTGTTTACAAGCATCCATGCAAACACCGTTCTCAGAGAAACCCTGTACACACACTTTCACACGTTTTCTGTACACAGATGACAAAATGTACACACACACACACACACGGGTAGAATGATGAAACACGGCAGCAGAGAGCAAAAACAATCCCCCTGAAACATGAGTTTTGCAGCAGGGATTTGCTGACACGCATGCAGACTTACTGTGTGTATTTGTGTATGTGTGTTTCCACTTTGACTGTGTGTACATGAACGGAAACACTACGTTTCGCTCGTCGTTAAGTGCAATGCTGACAGTCGACTGTGTGCCCGCGCTCTGTGTGTGTGTGTGTGTGTGTGTCTGCTACGGGAAAAGCAAAGTTGTATCTGATGTTGAGGGAGATGGATTCCCAGTGCCATCACACATCTCAAAGGATTCAGGCAACAATACATCCAATATCCACACACCGTGACTCTCTCACAGTCCACAGCACCGACACAGCACATAAAAGAATAAGGTCAGAGATATGAGCCCGGCAAATGTCAGAGAGTGCCTGACACAAAAACATAAATGTCTGTGTTACACTACTTATGTTGCATTCAATCTGCACCATTTATTCTGTTTATCCCAATAATCCAGTGAAGCAGCGGAGGTCGTCGCTGCCGTCGAGACATGGACACTAAGAGCAAACACAGGAGAGGCAATATCCCTGCATCAGCGTGGTTGACATGCAAAAACCAGAGCATTAGTGCAATCAGATTATTTCTCCAAAACAAGCAAACAACACAGCAGCTTATGGACCGACAGTAATATAACCTGACGACACAGCACCAGGGAAACTAGAGCAAATGCAAACAAAGTGTCTGGCGACTAAAAAGCCTGAATATGGAGCTGGAGTATGGTCAGATACGAACACTGTCAACACACACAGGCTTAATTGTTCAGTCTAAAATTGGAGTGCAGCTTGAGCTTCATATGTGTGTGTGTGTGTGTGAAAGTTTCATTCACGCTGAACGAAGACAATACAGTTAAGATCTGTAGGTTAAATTGCTGTGTGTTGTAAAGAGCAATTTTTTTTTTACAGACAAGTCAGCAAAGCTTTCAGGTTATGCATGAGCAAATCTTCAAACTCATGTAACCAAATCAATTCTCAATTTGTGCCTGATATCTGACCTCCAGATCAAGCTCTCCTGTGTATCATTCACTCTTTTCAGATCGATATCTGCTCCGTAGAGAACCAGCTCGCGCCGTGCCAGGCCGGCCATCGATACCCTAAAACCAGTGGAGAGCGTCTCCGACCTATCACGGGTGTCCTGGCATCCCCAGTGACCAATGAGGTGGCGATGGAGTTGCAGTTACTTGCTGAGATAGCCAATGACATCTTTGGTACCGGGCAGGTTTTCAGTGCGGGAGGAAACTTAACACCACCCTACGGGACAGCAGGGGGAGAAGAAAGGGTGTGGCCGGGCCAGACATGCTGGTGCTTTACTGGTGCTTTACTGGTGTGTGTGTGTGTAACTGTATCACTACACTTGAAAGCTGGACATTAGAAGGGACTATTTTTGTCTGGACCCTCAGTTTTACAAGATGCTCACTCCTGGTGAGATTTAAGCCAAAAGTGAGGGTTTGATTTACAGACTCAGAAAAAAAATGGGCTCAGATTTATCAACATTTATGATGCAGTTTGACCCATTTTTTTCTTTATCAAGGGCTGGGGTCGTGCATCTGTGCATGCGTAAAATGATTCCTGGACCTCTGACCTACAAACTTGTATGTTTCGCTTCCAGATTAACAAGCATATAGAAGGACGGCCACAGTAGAAGACGCCACTGTTTGTCATCCTCACGGCGAACAATCCGTGCCAATCATCCGTGTTATCCAAACAAAGCCTTTCCCAGTGAACCGTGGTAAACTTTCAGCCCACCACCTCTCACATTCGCCGTACACGCATACATTTACACACACATGCCTGTCAACTGTTTACACACATATTTAATAAGCAGTAAACAACAAGGTCAAACAAACAAAACCTTTTGTTGGGTCAGTGCACCTCAAACGGGCTCCTCACAGCGGTGCCCTTTCAGAGGGATCCCGGCGCCAGCTATTCTAGCACCACGGTGCCAAACATGCACGGAGAATCACCTCAATTAACGCCTTTTCTACTGTATATTTTCCCATACAGACTTGTGTTGGCAGGGCCGGCCCCTGGAGTTAGCCTCGCACTCGCTCTCAACCCCACGCTATTTATGTACCTTACTCAATAAGCATGCCACAGGCTTCACAAAGGCTGTTTGTTTTCGCAGACAAATGGGGCTCTCACCCCCCCAAAGATACAAAACAGAAAACGTACACATCCTGCTCCTACGCTTTCACATGAAACAAAAGTCATCTGTGACTTCCACTAAAATTTACTAACAAACACTATAAGTTATAACAACACTGGCCCAAACAAAATGTGGCTCCTTGTAATTGAGCAACAATGAATATAAGACCAGCAGGTGCACTTGTGATCAGAGGTGGCCTGAGCACGAGCACTTGTAACCTCATGTGGAAATTGTGACCAAAACCGTCACCTGATTTGAATAAACAAACTAAGCTGCTTCACTTCACTCACCTTGATGCAAACAGCTTTGACTGGAGCCACGAAGTTAAGAAACAAGCACAAGAGAGTTCACTTGTGCTAGTGCTAAATGTTGCTTTATTGTTTATTATATGTATGTTTGTGCAATGTATGCTGTGTGTGCATGTTGGTCTCCTTGACGACCAATGCATAAAATTCAAATCTTGAATTTCTATGTGTGTGTTTTATTCTGTTAACACGGCTGGTCGCTTACAGACCGGTGATCAATGGCCGGCTGCAAGTCTGAAGCAAGGAAGAAAAAAAAAAACAACCTAATTACAGCCACTTAAACTCAAGCTGAGGGGCTACATCAGGTGGCACAGAGGGAGAGAGATGGAGAAGAGGAAGGTGGTGAAAACACTGCTCAGACCAGCTACTCAGAGACAAACCAGCCTGGTGGCAACATGTAAAGAGAGGCACAGCCATCAGGATGCAACACATACAGATATTTAGGAGGCAAAAGCTTTTCATAGCTAGGATGTATGTGTGTGACACTAATCTACACCTGAACCACACAGACTTTTCTCTAAGTTGTTTCAGTCACTGATGTTAATGCTCCCAATAGACCATGGACCATATACTGTTTTTCAGTACACTCAGTACACTTGTGCAATACTGTTCTCTATGTAACTCCACCCACTGTGCAATACTTGACCAAGTCAATGTGCAATATTCTGTATTTAGTATTTAATATTTAATATTCTGTATTTAAGCTGTCATTTCTTACCTCAGTTTAGGCCCATTGTGTATTTTTACTGGTCACATATTTTATACTGGTCATATATTTTTATATTTCAGATTTTATATTTCATATCCATACTCAAAAGTGTAAATAAGTAATGCGAACTTGTGTATATCTCCTTTTTTAGATTGTTATTTTTTAGACTGTTATTTGTTTTTAATATTTAACTGCTGCTATCCCCTGTGCTGCTGTAACATGTGAATTTCCCCACTGTGGGACGAATAAAGGCTTATCTTATCTTATCTCTTATCTTTTACTTTCATAGTCTAATCTTTTTGGTGACATTAATATTGCATTAAGTGACAAATGAGAGAAGCTTTTGGATCAAAGGTTTGAGGGTGTAAAGTTGTTTCAGAGTCTGCAACAAGTCGTGCATGAAATCAGATGTGAAAATATAGGATTCTTCAAAATAAACATTCATCAGAAGCTGCTGTTATAAATTGATTAGTTATTGCTTCTAAGCTGTTAAAGGCTCCAACTGAGTTTCTCAGCTAAAGTAGTTAGACAGTTCTCGATCATTTAATGGCAGTATTTTTAAAGTGATGTCAAAAGATTTGATAGCTCACAGTCTGACTGATGGATCCTGGTCAAGCTGACCCTGCAGGATCGTGGTATACGGTCCCGACACAAACAACCTCAGCTCTCTGAATAACAATCCTCACAAAGCCTGTTTGCTGTAAACAAAGCTTTGTGAATGGCAGCAGACGAAGGGGGCGACATACAGCATCCCAGCAGGGTGCGGGCACCTGTGAAGTAATTAGCCCAGCTTACAAGGATGGCACTGAGGGGATGGTGCCGGGCCAACGGGAGAAGAGGTGGATGCAGGAGCTGACTCACCCTGACAGCACCGGACATGAGAGCGCAAACAAGCCTGCGGCGAGCGTGGACGAGCAGGTCACAGTGTGGGCCGGTGGAAGTGACATGAGAGCTTTTAGTGCAAATGAATGTGAGACAATCGAGAGAAGGTAAACTACACATAATCAAAATCAATTTTCTTCCATCATCACATGAAAACTGTAAGTGTAAAATGTCAGCGAGTAAATATGTTTTTCAACGACTGACAACTCTTCTAAATGTACACAGTCGGTTGTAAATGTGCTGCAAATGTGTAGCAGCTAAAGGGCCATTAAAGCTACAAAGGGCCATTAAAGCTTTAAGGGGTGGAAGTAAGATAAACTCTGTTGATTTGCAGACGGGAAATTGTGTGTGCTTTGTGAGAATCCCATGGAGATGTGAGGCTTCCCCACTACAGGCATGATGTAAACTCTGGCTGAACTCACCGAAAAACTGACACAAACACGGCTGGTGAAATGTCAGCCCGCGCCTCCTATTTTCTGTCGCTCATCTATTCATCCATGGCTCTCTGTGTCCCTCCATCTCCCACTCCTCCCCTCCCTCGTCTCATCGCCCCTTCTGCCCTGATCGGGCTAAGATCATGGATCACACAGAGGGAGTTATTTATAGAGCAGGATTCCCGAGGGAGCTCCTCGCCCCACCGGGCATCTATGCACTCAGACAAAACCCCATGCATGTTTTAGTCACAGTCTATGAGGAACGGAGTGTGGATTTATTTAAAATTCAAAAATAGTCGACAAATGTCAGCACAGTGTGTGTGTATGTGTGTGTGTGTGTGTGTGTGTGTGTGTGATAAAAACAAAGCTATGCAGAAAAATATAAAGCGACAGCAGCTTAACGCTCGCAGATTAAGAATGAATGGTAATCGCTGACATAGTGAGCCCCAAACACACACACACACACACACACACACACACACACAGGTGCTGGCAGAGGAGGGAGGCAAACGCCATGGCGACTGCTGGGATTGTGGCCAGCGGTTGGTTGGACAGGGGAGAAGAGGTGGGGCTAGAGATGGAGGAAGGACCAATGATGGCAGGCAACTAATTCAACACATGGCCCGCATGTGCATTCAGCTCAGCAGTCTCTGGATGGGTGTGTATGCATGTTGATATATGTCACTGCACGTCCCTGGAGCCCGGCAGTTTGTTGTACTGTACGTCACCACCTCTTTGTTTTCCCCATCTCTCCTCTCTCTTTCTCTGAGGACAGCTGGTCAGCGTTAAAGCAACTCATCAAGTCAGCTACAACATGATTTAGGGATGATGTGTTTTCAAGGGGGGTGGGGGGGTGGGGGGGTACAGAAACAACAACACCTTAACTGGCCTTTTTCATCGAGTTAATCTACCAGTGATTTCAACCTGTGCTGCATATACACAGACACCAACACATACAGTAAACCAAGACAGAGACGTGGAGCCACATGGTCACACTGCATGCACGCTGGCCACCAACCAAAACAAAATCCCTTATTATGAAATGATGCAAGAAGAGAAAACATAATCTATTCTGGAGAAACAGGTTTAACTCTAAATTTGTGATCAGAGGATTCAGTTTTATGTGCTTTTATATAAGAACTTCACATTTCTGAGCATTTAGTTATTAAGCTGTAAACAGAGGAAATTTGTTCCGATTTTTGCAATGAAATCACTCATTTTATGTAAGAAGACAAACTTTCATGCAGATCCCCCTCCCACACATACACACACACAGAGGCATAAACACACATGTACACAATAGGCTGTGGGGAGGAACAGACGCAGCTCCTGCCATCTGCTCCATTCAGTTAAAGGCTGCACTGAGTGGTGCTGAGCAAGAGTCTCCATACATCAGTAGCACTCAATAAACACTGCCACTACTCGAAGCTGCACACCCACACAGCCGCCCAACACACACACACACACACACTGTAACACACACACACACACACACTGTAACACACACACACACACTGTAACACATCCATAGGTGAAATGAGTTTATGCAAACACATGCCGATCCTACACATAAACATAACACAACAATGCACAGCTTTAGTAAACTCGTCCTTTAAAAGACCAAATAACAGCCAACAAACTGAAACAGAATCTCATCCACTCACTCAACAAACAGTGATCTGAACATGAGGTAACAGGAGCTCTTACCCATCAGTTGTGCTGTGCTGTCCGGCTGTTGTGCGCTTGTGTGTGTGTGTGTTTGTGTGTGTGTGTAGTGTACAGTATCTAAGAGAGCGAGAGAAAGTGTGTGTGTGTGTTTGCAGCCAAAAAAGTGCGACTCTGAACAGAGCTGTAAAGTCCACTGCAGCGCGAAGAATACAGCAGACCAACCTGGTTTTTTGGGCAGTGTGAACAGACCTCTCTCCCTCCCTGTCTTTCACACTCTCTCCGTCTCTCACTCTACCGCTTCTCTCTGTTTCTCCCACTGACGAGCTTCTCTCTCTGCCCTCCGGCTGCCACTCTCTCTCCCTCCCTCTGTTCCTCCGTCCCCTCCCACTCTCTCTCTCTCTCTCTCCCTCTCTCTCTCTGTGTGACATCAGAGGGCAGTCTCAGGCATGTTGAGCATTTTATGGGAGTCTCTGTCTCTCTGCCTGCGAACACACCGACCAGCAGAGAGAGAGAGAGAGAGAGAGAGAGAGGCGGAGGGAGTCAGATTGTGACCACATTCTCATTTGACTAGACAAATGCTGTGCTTTTATGAACCACCTTTCTTTTTTTTTGAGTGAACAGAGCTCAGTGTTTTTCTTGCACACATCATTTCCCGATGTGTGTTACTTGTTGCACAACACACACACACACACACACATTTCTGAATCGTCTCTATCCAAAACCCTCCTACACACCAGCAGCCCAACAAAACAGACAGTTGTTGTGTAGTTGACTTGATGATAATGGTTGCTGCTTGGCCTTGCAACTGGAACACTTTACAACCACTAAACACACACACACATACACACAGGATGCTGCCTAGTATCCAACCTCAAACTTTCTGAGCGCCGTATGTTAGCAATTTTTGCTTGGATGCTTCGTCGGGTCTTGTTTACATTACTAAACATATTTCATGATTTAAGTCATAACATTACAAATTCGGTTCCTCTGAAGGGCGAGGTGCATTACAAAGAAGGGAAGGAAGCTCTAAATGACCCTCAAAGAAATGTCTCGGGATTGGAGCAGTTAACGAATTATTAAAACATGTAAAACACAGAGAAATGAAGAAGATTAAAGAGAGAGAGAGAGAGAAGCTGAATCAGAGTGGAGACAGATTTATGCAAGGACGGCTGAAAAGTGTGTCGCAGATGAGTGATGAGGTTTGGATTGAATGATAATGAGGGGCAATTAGGGCGGTTGAAGGACTCGCCTATCGAGTGGCATCAGAGTCCACTAACGACAAGTGTTCCTCTGGGGGCGACACCTGACATATGTCACGCTGTCATATCAATGGGCAGCTTGACACTCGGCCAATAGGAGTGAATGGAAACGGGCAGGATGGGGACTGACTGCAGCATGAATAGCTGTTTACATGGTGAGTGTGTAATTGCATAAAAATTACCACATCGGGCCAGGCCTCATTTGCAAAAGTGGCTACTTTGTAATCCCTGTTATTTTCTACTTCTTCGACAGAAGAGCATGACATCACAACTGGACGGATCTAATGCTAAATTTTCTCCCATGTGACCCGAAAATTATGCACAATGCAATAACCAGATTCTTCCAAAACCGAAGCCACTACTACATATTGTTAGGCAAATTACATCTAAATATATTACAAAAAAAATTATTAAAGGACCTGCACACACTTTTTCACACATTTTCACTTATAACTAATTACACGTCTGCTCAGGTTGAAGATGGGTGGAGCTGTGTTTCGACGTTTGTTATCAGCTAAAACAAAAGTGACAGGAGAGTGAGGGAGACACCCACAGAGTCTTCTGAAGAAGTTAAATCAGTCTGTAGCTGAAGTCTTTGAGGTGAACAGAATTATTTATACTTTTTTAAAATTCAGTTTCAGTTTCAGTTTGGTGATACAATCGGACTCTTGACGTACAAAGCATTACGAGACGAGACGGGTGGATGACGCATGCTGAATTAAATTCACAATACACAGATGTCTTTGACGAAACAGTTGTTTTTTCACATCTTGTTTTTGTAAAATCTGTTGTTGTTTTAAACTAAACTCTCACATATTGCACCTTTAACTGATACCAAAAACACCAGATTTCCCAATAGAGGCGACTGAGTGGATTGTTTACATTGTGTTTAAGAAATCAGTTTACTTTACAAACTCAGCAATAATCAATTTATCTAAATTTGTGTAAACGCACTGATTTTTTTTTTTTTTTTGCACACATTTCCTAATCTAACGTGTGTGTGTGTGTGTGGACTGGTCTGCAGCTGTGTGTGTTTGCAGGAGCTATTTTTGAAGTTCAGCACAGAATCCAGGAAGCCAACTTTTGTTTGATCAGACAACACACCCACACACCTGCGTCTGCGTTATCAGCCCGCTGTATGGCGTTGACGTCAAAGGCTTAGCTGAGCTTCACGCAGCCATGACACTGATAACAGCAAATTCTACTGAGCCCAAACCACAATGGCACACACACACACACACACACACGCACACAAACAGAGGATCACCATCGGGGAGGGCAGTGACCAGGCCGCGAAACTGAGGCAGAGCGGCACCACATCAACTTCTACAAAAGCATTTAAAATAATGCAATCTCATTTAATTACACAAAGTATTGGGGGGGGGGGGGGGGTTTAATACTAGTTCTGTATCAAAGTTTAAAACTGTTATTGTGACACTAGTATGGACATTAGGTTAGATGGTGAGTAACAGGGTCAGAGATCAGTGGCGATGAGCCGGCAGCCTGGCAAACAAACATGAACAGTGTGGACGGCTTTTGAATTTTTTTTAGCATCCAAATACAAGCAAAAGAGAAGAAAAAAAAAACTCCACAAAACTTGTTGAAGACTGAGTGTGTTACTAGGAACATGAGCCTGTTTCGATGAACTGCACATTACGCAAGCAATCAAGTTTAATTTGTTTATATGAACAGCGGTTGGTGCAATGCATGAATGTGATTCAGTGCAATTTACTGTAAAGCACAAACTTAAACTTACAAGAAAATACTTAGTTTCAAGACAGAGAGAACAAACAATGTTGAGCGAATCTTTTTCCCATTTTGTGCTGATGTTTTTTGCTGCTGTTCATTGTTTCATTCAGATCTGAATGCATGTGACTCACTGCCAAAATGTATTGAGACTGAAAAACTGAATTTTGTTGACATAATCCGAACTTGCATTTTTCTTTGTTTCCTTAGACCAGAACAGCCAATCAGGCGCTGGTCTGCTCTCACAGAAGATATATTTTTATAACTATAACTTTCTACATCTAAGTCAGTTCTTGTCCTGAGTTTGTGATTTGGACAAGTCTAAGCCCAAATTATATCCACATCTGTGCAGCTGTGAGGGATAAACTTTGCCACCTGCCCATGTTCATGACAGGATGTGACTACAGTCCACAACAAGTCAGTGTATACAGACAAGCACGTGAGAGGACTTGGAGAATACAAGGGACTTAATGAGGAGTGCATGTGTGCACATTATATGAAAACATGTATGAATGGATATATGTGCAGTTATGGTGTGTGTAGAAATAAGGCAGTGAATGTCTATGGCGAAGCAGGCTTGTGCAGTTATTTGCAACAGCCTGTGTGAGAAGCAGACAAGGCGATAAGTGAGCATATCCAAGATAAATAGCTCGTGTAGCTATCTGCATCAGAGTCAGCGTGCGCGTGTGTGCGTTAAATAATGCATGTGGCATAATGATTGCAAGGCATGCTGAAATACACAGTGTGGCAGCCTGGCAGACAGGACTGATGAATAAATAATGGACGTGTCCGCCTCGTAATGTACACACATGTGCGCACACAGACACACACACAAGCGTGCATGCAAACCATAACCACAAGCTGGTTCATGCTCAGGGGAGAGAGGGAGAAAAAAAAGATAGCAACTCTTATTTTTGTACCTTCCTTCGCTCGTCTTCCCCCTCCTCTCCACAGTGACGGGGGGGTTGGGAGGAGGAGGGTTGCTTTTTCATCCATCTCCCCCGAGAGCCCTGACCCGACTCCAAATATGTGAGATACTGTGTCGTTTATTATTGATTTGGGTTATTTATAATACACACTCTCAGTCATTCTCCCTACAACCCCCCCCTTTACATCTCCCTCTGCCTCCCATTGATTAGTATCTCTGGGAATCTCAAAACACAGATGCTAAATCTGAAATCAGAACAATCATTAAACTTCTTAAAATAATCTTTATCCAATACCTTTCTTTGTCAAATACAGGCAGATTTAGACAATGCACTAAATTTACAATGACATCCCAACATGCTCAGCTGGTGCAGAAAATGAGAACCCACAAATTTAGTACCCTCTTATGTCTTAATCTAAAAGTGCTATAAAACACTGCTGAAGTGTAAAGAAAGTGTGATTTCGAGCCAAAATCTTGTACTTTCTCCCTCGCATGTTCTGCCACCTCTCTTGCTCAGCCGGTGCACGGCAACAGACTGGAGGTTATTGGAGAATATTCTAAAAGGATTAACAGATCAGCACAAGTGGAGAGTCGTGAGCTCTCAGCTGTGTTACAGGTCAGGGTTTTCAGCTGCCGTTGGCCTGTTGTTGTGCAGCGAACAAATGCTCCTAATTTTCTTTAAATATGTTAACAAATGAAAACAAACAAAAAAAAGGGCAGGCGGAGCAGATTCACTAATTGGCTAAACAGGCAGAGCGATTAAAATTCTCTAAAGTCGTAACAAAATTTAAATAAGTTATGAATTTTATTGATATTCTATGAGATGAAGCAACAGGAATCCATCTATATAGATAGAAACCTGTGAGCTGCTCTCTCTCTCTCTCTCTCTCTCTCACACACACACACATAGGTTTGGCTGAATGACTCCAAATAAACTCCATTATAACAATATAACATCCTCAGATCCGAGCTGCCGTCCCACTGGACCGTCGACTGTCAGATATGATGAGTGAAACTTTGCAGACCACTAGAGATTTCACAATGTCTTGTCTACAGAAGGAGCCGGTGTTTTGCTTTGTGACCCCATTAAAACAAAAGAGACGCTTGTCATGAGTTGCTTATCTCAACAACTGTAAGCACTTCAACCGCAGAGCCTTTGCTTTGACTTTGTTTTATTTAAAAAAGAGACCTGGAGAGGTGAAATTATCCAGTTATATTATAAGACTAACAAGTAGAGAACAGAAGAAAAAACATAATTAGCTGCAGCAGAAATTTGTTTTTTCTACTTTTCATTACCTCACGACCACCCAGGTTCGAAATTACTGTCATAGGCCATTGTTGGCTTCTTCACATGTCATGACCCAAGAGGTCACACACACACACACACACACACACACAAACACACAAACACAAACACACACACACACACACACACACACACACACACACACACACACACACAGGTAAAACTAATGCACTGCATGAACTCAACATTTGTTAGCAGCCAGACAGACAAAGAATAAAGGTCCGACCTGGACTTATAACAAGGTATGTTGCTTTCTTTATATCTGGGCTGACAGGATCTTCTTCCTCTGTTCTCACTCCCACCTCAGACACGTGTAACCAATGAGCAGAGTGAACGTTCTTGCATGGTTTTTAGTGAAGCTGTTTTTCCCTTGAATTCTTCTCTGTGTGAAAAACAAACTAAAACTCAACAAGTTTACCAACTCATAGGTTGGTTCAGACCAGAGCAAACAAACTTTTGGTCTCTTGTTTATTCATATAAGCAAAACAAAGGCACAATAATTTGGTGCAGAAATCTGCTGCACAAATTCACATTTGCACACACACACACATACACACACACACTTATACACATACACAATCCTCAGGTCAAGTTTACCTCAAGCTGATTGAGTTGATGTAAGAAGCTCTACAAAAATACACACAACAATCAGCTCCTAACTGCTCTGTGGAAGACCTCAAAACATCAGGGGTTCAAACCAGCTTCTTGAAAAACAGACGGGGGGGGGGGAAGACAAAGAGATGTTTTGAGCTCTTGGCTGCAGTGGGAAGCTCCGTTCATTCATATTTTACGCCCTCTCCTTCCGTCTCAATGGTAATGCCTTCCCAGTCTGCGCCGAGTTCGCAGCAGACAGAGAGCCATTAGCTGTCGGCGATGCTAAACTGAACTTATGAGAGATGTCAGCTCGCCACGCTGATCCCTGTGCACTTTAAATCACATGGGTCACAGGAATGGCCCCGTGCACTAAAGCTAGACCTACAAACTCTTAATGCGCAGTGCAGATTATAGCAACCTGCCTAAAATGGGCCTCATCAATATTTCCACGGGTAAACAGACACAGAGGTAGTAAAGACAGTTACAGACATAAACGGAGGACTGCATCAAAACGACGGATCAGTTCAGGTATGAGCCGAGACAGAAAAAGATCGATGATTCATCCTGGCGTAGATCTGGTTATGTGAAGGTTCTTGACATTCGTCCAATCTAAGAACACTGGTCTTCGCTGCAGTTTCTACTTGTGGAGGCTGGTTTATTGTGTTTGTCCTTAATTGAACATGACACAGTCTATTTCTTGAGCTTATTTTTCCAGATGTTCCAGTCTCCTCTCAGTGACTTCTTGCAAGTTCACCCCACTTAGAAAACTAGTACGAGCGATTGCAGACAATAAATCATGGCTGTTTCTTTTCTTAAATGAGTTTGTGGGGAAACACAGTCTATCACTGACCACCATGCTGTAGCCATTAGGCTGTGGGCTTGGCTGTAATGAACTCCTCTTCCCGGACAGGGGAAGGCCCGCCTCTGGTCACGGTGGTGTTGCCGGCCAGAAGCTAGCAAACCCCATGCGAGCGCAAAGCAAAGGTCTGAACCCTGGAGTGGTCATCCATAATAGATAGCTTCCAGAGGACTCCTCTGGATTCATATGGTTCTGCTCAGGCTTTTAAAAGCCTTTACCAAACACACCTCTGCATTAACAAGTAAGAGGAAGTGAAAGGGTAAAGCCAGGCCAGAGTCAAATGTACATAATATCCATCTGTCCATCTTTACATCTGCACATAAACAGACACTGTAAACTCACAATTTGCACAACTTCTGGATACCTAGCTTTAAATATCTGACTGTAAACATTACAGAAACGACAGCATCTCACTGGCGGCACCCTGTGTGGCTCTAATGACGATGATGAGAATGAGACTTATTACTGAGCGCTGCAGACGAAAAACAATTCACAGAACTGCCTGCTGATTTTATCACCTGTTGGTTTGCCACAGAAGATACGAAGCTCATGAGACATCTGCCTTAAGTTGCCGAAGGGGAAGGTAACAGAAACCATGGGCACACATCAACGTCCAAATGGAGCAAAGTGAAATCTGCTGGGCTGGGCTTGGTTACAGCAACTTTCAATGAAAGTTTCAGCGAACAGTGAGATGTCGTCTTCCCATATAAAACGGACATAGATATTTGGATTTTTCAGGTTTCAACCTAGGTGAACTTTGACATGCAAATTTGCCAACCTGACTAATTGCAAAGTGCCTGAACAGTGCCGACATTTGAGGGAACTGAGCCCCAGGGAGTTGAAATTAGAGGCAGTCATCATATTTGCTGTTGAGTCGAGATGTTAAATGAAATGAAATGAAATTGTAGATGTTTAAATTATTGAATTAATTATTTCATGAAGACAAGCAAATATATGTTTCTGTGCCACTATATTCCAAACCATAGACATATTTGGTGCTATCTTTACTCATCCTAATTGTTTTCAGGTTGTTAGTCACTAGCTAACTAACATGAATCCAATCTCTGATCACTTGGAATGATAACAGCATCTAAAGCTTTGATAGTAAAACATGCAAAGACAAATTCAGACTCATCATAATATACATTTTTTACTGGTCTCTTTTCATTAACTATGCTTTTTCAGAGCAAAAACTGCCAATCGATTCTAAAAGAGTTAGTTTTTATTCAAACACACATTGACGAACACAACCTCGCCATCCAGGCGTCTAGGTCTTCCAAAGCCGAGCCAGTCAGCCAACACGGCAAAACGCACCAGGCCGTATGCAAAATTCATGACATGGCAAAATCTTTTTTCCCTCTACAACATCCACATAAACACAAACTCTCCCACACACACGCGCACGCTCAGTCCAACCTGTGAGAGCTGTCAGGATAATGGCAGTGGTGCAGACAAAGTAGGTTAAGGCATTGCCTGTTCTGCCGGAAGACAAAAACAAGTCTGGCTCTGAGCAGTCTGCCACGCTTTCTCAGACCCCAATGTGAAGGGTGTGCATGTGTGTCCGTCTTTAACGGGGTTGACATGAAGGCCACAACCTCAGGCCATGTCTGTAGATATAATTAGGCAGCGGGACACCATCTTCTATCCCCTTTAAAACTTCAATCTTTCTCTCAGGATCAAATCTGATTTCACCTGCTCTCTGGTCGCCTTAAGTTTCCTTTCACACGCCACCTTAAACCCGCCACTTCAATTTATTGCACATGCTGTGAACTTGGGGATATTCAGCCTCCAAACAGAGGTATTTTATTCCGTTAACTGTTTGGTGCAAGAGAAATAAAAAGACAGATTCAAGGAGATGAGACGAAGCAAAGAACGGGAGATTATGTTCAAGTTCATCAGGAGTTCAAGAGAACCATTTTGAAACATCCCTTGGGCAACGAGTTTGACAAGGTTGTTAGCGTGTGTGTGTGTGTGTGTGTGTGTGTGTGTGTGTGTGTGTGTGGCTGATGGTGGCTGAGCAGAAAAGAAGCAGCTGCCCACCGACTCCTGCCTACACCAAACTGGCACCAGGCGGGGGAAACCATGCCAGGTCAGGGAGGGTGTGGGGGTGGTAGGGGGGCTTCGGGGGCCCATCTGGGGAACTGGCACCGGGGCCAGAGGGCCGTGTGGGCTCTCTGGTGAGCATGTGTATACAAAACATGTTGTCTTCCATTAGGAAAAGTGGCAAGTCAAGCAGGTGCTGATTGGGTCTATCATTGTGTCTGTCACGGTTGGGATGTACGACCAAAATTCACTATGATCTTCTGAATCTATAGAATATGGTCTGGTGATTCATCAGGTCATGAAGAGCAGCTCTTGTTGCTGTTTTAAATGACTAATAAGTGGAATTGTTTTTTGGCAAGTCTCAGAATTTGTGCAGGAGATTCATAAATTTTAATAGAACTACGATTAAAAATAACTTGATGTTTTGACTCACCACAGAAACTACTTTTCCTCGGGGGGGAGAAGTCTCTTTTCCCCATGAGATTTTGAGCATCAACTGCAGCAAAAGCAAAGAAAAGTGAGGCTGAGAGACGGCGTACATAAAAGAAAAAAGAGAATCGGATGACAAGCAAGTGAAAGCGAGGTTGTTACAGATCAAACGACCTGCCTGCCAAAACTCCCTAAACCTTTGTTCAGGGCATGTTCCTTTACATTCACAGAGCAAACAGGCGTATTTACAATGTCAGGATTAAGGTCAAGCATTCAGTCACAAACACATGCGACTGCAAAAACCCAGTGTTGCAGTGAGCAGGGAGGGGGGGCAGCGGGGGTCTGGCTGGCAGACAAGTGTCTTCGCGCGGTCATGGTGACCTACAGACGGGGGTGTCCTCTGGAACACACCTCACCCTCCATCTCTGGCATCTCCACACCAACCCTGTCCCCTGTCCACTGTAACTCCTCTCTTCATGTATTACAGCACTAAAGCATGTAGGATTAAATCAGACAGTGTCATGACAGTTCTGACTCAAACAATGTTGACTGTTAATTACTTTGTTTACAAGAGGAAGATCTCGTATGATCTCATAGCATGGACAGCTTCAGTCTTGATTTCCTTTGCTGTGATATTACTAAACCTGCACCTTCATTTAAATACCTAATCGACCAATCATTTGGCAAGGCCTTCATTTACAAAAGCCTGCAGACGTGGCCAAGAGGTTAGGTTGCTGTTCAGACCACAACGCCAGACCAGAACACTGAAACTGGTCTAAAGTGACTGACAGTTGGTGCCAGACTGGGTATTTTCAGGATCTCAGAAACCCCTGATCTCAGATTTTCACTCACACCAATTTCTGAAATTTGCAGTATAACGCAGGCCGGAATGCCATGTGAGTGAGAGAGGTAAGAAACTGGTTCACACTGACAGGAAGACAACAAATAAACATGTTACAACCGCAGTATGTAAAAAAGCATCTCTGAGTGTGGGGCACATCTTTGAACCTTAAAGCAGAAGACCCACAGCAGGTTCTTCTCCTGTCAGCTAAGAACAGAAATCTGAAGCTATGATAGAAATCAATGTTGATCTAGAAAGTCTTAATATTTGCTGCAACATACAGAAGAAGGTAGGATTTGGTATAAACAGCATGCATGGATCCATCCTGCATAGTGTCAGTGGTTAAGGCTGCAGGTGGTGTAATATTTAATGCCACAGCCCACCATAACATTGCTGACCATGCCCTTTTAAATCCACAGTCAACCCGTTTTCCAGCAGGACAGCACGCCATGTCACAAACTCCATAAACATGACAATGAATTCAATGTACTCCAATGATCCCCACCAGTCACGAGATCTCAATCCTTGGTGGAAGACTCTCAGCCATTAATGTGCAGCCGAGAAATCTATGATTCATGATGCCGTCATGTCGACATGGAGCCGAATGGTTGTAGCCACGTAACCAGATTCAAGCAAAGAGAAATCCAAGCCTGCACCTGAGTGTGTAGATCATCTTAAGATTCAGGACGAACATGTAAAATCAGAGGCCGAGTGAGCACAGAAATAGAAATCACATACTGAGTAAAGAGTGGATTTAAGTCCAGCACAGAGAGAGAGAGGGGTGGCGACGTGTGTGTGAGCGAGAGAGAGAGAGAGGAAAAGAGTTGGAGAAAGGGAGATGCAGAGAGAGCGAGAATGAATTTGGCGTAGTCCAAAAATATGCTTCTCTCCACTTTTCGTGATTTCCTTTCCAGAGTTTTGAAATGGTAATGAGCCTGCTGATATTTGCATAATGTGCCTTCCCTCATCCCTCTTTTTCTACTTATCCAGGCCCTCTTCTGCTCAAATTGCCGTTCTCCTCCCATGTCTCCCTCTCTCCATCTCTTTCACCGTCTCCATCTCCCCGGCCACCTCCATTCATCGCATTTATGTTACCGTACTCCTCCCATCTCTCTCAGGTTCTTAAGTGCTCACAGATAACTGACAACGCTAAATAAAGACACGCCGTTCAGCCAGAAAACAGAAGCTGGCCAACAGGTCTGCCACTTCCTGTGAGAACAGCTCCTTCGTCCTTCTCTCTCTGTCTCAACTTGCTCTCACATTCTGCTGAAGCCTTAATACCAGTGGACAGAAAATGGACATGTGCGCAATAAGAATTAAGACTAAAAAACTAACAGAGACAACTGTCATGCTTCTTAACCAACAGTTCACACCAGGCCCTGATGAAAGGAGCCATAACGAAGCCCTTCTGTGAGCTACAAATCCACTTCTGGTCCACATTATCTGTCGCTTCTTCTCCTCTCTACTCCCAATTTGTCTCCCCCCCCCCCTCCTTCCTCATCACTTCTCTCACCTTCCCCTCACTCCTCCTCACTCCCTGCAGTGTCTGTGCTCTGACAGTTATGTGTTAGTGGAGCGTGGGCTGCTGCTAATTTGTGCAGAGTGGGAGAAAGCTGTTTTGGCTTGGGGAGAAAAGAGCCTAGTTTAGGCTATATGGCGGGATGGACGGACAGACATGCCATGCAAACACACACACACACACACAAACACACCCGTAAATACATGTTTATCTAGTGTTTCATTTTTGCTCTGTCTCCTAACGTCGCATGTGCGTTCACCGATACAAACAGATGCTCAAACCCACATGCACATCGAAGTGTGGAAGTGACTCTGAAAGGTGCTGACTTCTGTTTCTCTTTCACTACCTCCTCCTGTGCACCATTTAGTCATCCTGTTTAATATGCACCCAAATCTGTCTCCATCACAGAGCCTTCCTCATCATCCTCCCCCACCTCTCTCTTCCTCATTTTTCAAATTGTCAGATGAGTCATTCGCTCTGATTGACACTCATTCTACTTTTGATCCCAAACTTATCTGGAACACACACACAAAAAAAGCCACAAACACACACACACAGGACGTTGTAACTTTGAGGTCACCAGCGCCGGCTGCAGCTGTTGCCGCTTTATTAGATTTGCTGTTGAAATGGACTTCACAACACTGGACACACACACACACATGCACACAAACAGGAAGTGTTACTGTTGCTCTTGGCACCCACTTAATTAATTCTAACACATCTCATGAATGTGTTAATAGAGCATTGTACTGTACTTATTCCAATAAAATGCTGTTGTCCTTTTTTTGGCAGGCATTTAAAAAATTAGTTATTATTAGGGCTGTAGAAAACTCTGAAGTCTAATTTGATTGAGCTGTTCAGTTTGATGACTTGACTGTGGAAGTAAACAGTAACCAGTGTATTAGCTTTAACACCTGAACTTAACTCCCATCTAGATGCTTCAGTTTTGGCTTTAAATTGTGGAAATTTGTCTGCAGTTTTTCAGCATTTAAAAGTCTGAATAACAAAAAAACTGTGTGATGACTTCAGCCTTTTATCCAGCCTTGGAATTACTACATAGAAATGTATTTTAATGTTATTGACATTTAAACAACAATGGGCAGAGAATCAGTAAAAGCTTGAAATTAATTTGAAACTTTCATAATTTGTTAAATGTTACTTTCTAAAGCAACAAAAA
The DNA here is from genome assembly GCA_037975185.1 of Centropyge bicolor. Taxonomy (NCBI): domain Eukaryota; kingdom Metazoa; phylum Chordata; class Actinopteri; family Pomacanthidae; genus Centropyge; species Centropyge bicolor. The sequence goes on along the minus strand of JBBMOC010000003.1, from coordinate 2,247,340 downwards.
AAAAATGCAATTATCTCTGCGTGTCACACTTCCAACAGCCATTCAAAAGGCACAGGTACACAACATTAAAAAAGGACCACTCCTACTTATCATACAGTATGTGTATAAATTGTAATTAATGTTATTAGTAAATGTGTCTCTGAAATGCCAGTTTGCTTATAAGCGAGGAATATTGATTTTAATTGTGGGATAAGTGCTAACAGGATTGTTTTTGTTTGCTTGATGAATTTCTTTTGTGTTTGTTTGTGTGAATGGGCCGATGTGTGTGAAGATGCATTTACAAGGTGACAGTCTCATTCATATGAGACAGCTGTCACAGGTCTGTCGCGTATAATTAATTCCATTTAGTCAATTTAATTTAATTCAACTTTATTGTCACTGTGTTAATACTGAGGCAGTCAGTGGAACCAAAAGATTATATGCTGGTATCTCAGTCACAGTACAACATACCTGACATAGAATAGATACATTAGTGCAACATTAAACAACTGTAGAATTGTATTTTGTAGTGAAGCAGTATGTATGAGGTTGTCATTCTTTAGTCCATGTATTATGATGAGGTCAGACATTAAATATATTGTCTTTGTCCTGTTTTCAATTGAGTAAAAAGTAGTCAAAATGGATTAACAAGTTATCACATTTTATATGTTTTACATGTGTCTTCAGCAGGTGAGTGTGTATAAACAGCTGTGACAATAACAGCTGTAAATTCCTTTGGTGAGTATGAGGGTTGGCATTTAATCATCATGTATTCTCTATTAGACTTATATCACTATTAGAGATGCCTAATCAACAAAGACTGGTATTTAACCCACATTCAAGCCGGTACATGACCTGCATCAGTGTGTTGGTCTAAATGGGGTTTTAAGCGTATGTGCTTTATCTACAATAAACTGACAGGAGGTAAAAAGTTCTTCTATCTTTGTATCATAGTTTTCCAGAGAAATTTTAATCAAGTCCTCAACTTTCCAGCTGCACATTAATTGAACACAGTCAAAAAACTATACATTTTTTCCTACATTTCTGAAAAGCTGACCACAAAAACTCAACCTCAAAAAGGCTCCACAGAAGCGTAAAGCAGCAGCAAACGACTGTAAATATGTGCATAACTTGTCTGTGTGTTTATGCAGTTTCGTGTGTCACTGCTGAAGAAACATGCTATTAACAGGCTAAAGCTTCAGGTCTTGGCAACCGTATCCGTGACATCACTGCTGCATCAGCATTTCCACCAGCCACATGGGACAAACATACCGCTTGTGGGTTGATGACATGCTGATGTGGCGTGATCATCCCGCGTTCCTGTCAACAAGAGCGCGAAGTCCCGGCAAAATGTCTCATATCACATGCACTTTCACGTACATGTGCGGCGGCATGTGCGGCGCGAAGTCTAAAAGGAGTCGGCCACTGAATAATACATTGCCATGTGCTAAAAACAACGCGCAACGTCAGCTGGTGGAAATGATTACATACACAGGAGTAAATGATAAGTTCCCTCATAAACAGACACTGACAGAGTGTGTTTCTTGAGCCATACATTAGGCAGCTAAGGCAACCACCATCTCGCCAAATCCCCCACTGAGCATCGATGTTCTGTAATCACGCATGAGTAAACCCGGAGACGTGACTGCATCAATCACTCAGCTCTGGATGGGCGTGTTTCCGAAGTCGTAGGGAAGCACCAGGAAATGCCAGAAGGAAATATAAAACATATTTTACTCAAATGATGAGCAAAATTTACTACAAAAGCCAAACCACTACAAGATGTTTAGGACAGAGAATGTATAAGTTGTCATGAACTGGGAAGAGGCTGAATCACATTTTTAATCCACATCCAAGTCTCATTTCACTTAATTTATTTCGTCATATAAAATAAGATTCACTCTGCTTGTCCACTGCTTTGTAATCATGGAGCTCAAGATTCATTGATTCAGGTTTTCATTTAAGCCACTGACTCGTACAGGTAATGCAGGAAACTATTAGCACAATGGATTCAACAACAATCAGACTGAAAACCAATGACTTATCAGTCCATCAATTCCCCACATACACACACACACACAGGTTTGTTTTGCTATCCTTATGAGGACCTTCCATTGACATGATGCATTCCCTAGCCCCTTACCCTAACCCTAACCATCACAACTGAATGTCTCACCCTGACCTTTACCCAAAGCATAAACTTTTTGTATTTGTAACCTTAACCCTAAAACGAAGGCATCCTAGTATAATCCTTGTGAGGACCAGGCAAAATGTCCTCACAAGACAAAATGTCCTCACAAGAAAGGTTGTTTGTCAAGAGTTGGTCCTCATAACTATAGCAAAACACACACACACGCACGCATGCGCACACACACACACACACACACACACACACACACACACACACACACACACACACACACACACACACACACACACACAGACAGACGTCCTACCGAAATGGTTGAGTGCAGCTGGTTTAAGAAGTTCCAGAGGCTGCTCGTTGCTGGTCAAGCCACCTGTCAGAGAGAGAAGAAAAGGGGGTCAGATATGAAATTCAGCAGCTGAACAGATTCAACCCACCAACATCTGTCTACTACAGCTCCCAGGGATGAGAGGTGGAGACTTCTGGACAGGGACATGGAGGAATCAAGAGGACGAGGGGAAGTGGAAAAAATGGGAGAAAACATGCAATAGAAAGTGACAAGCAGATGTGTACAGTAATGTGATATCAGTTCAACAGAGAGAGAGAGAGAGAGAGAGAGAGAGAGAGAGAGAGAAGGAAAAAGTGTAGCAGACAAAGTGCTCACACATTATGAGCCAGTAATCAATGTCCTAATATTCCCTGACTGCACTGTACACACAGACCAGACTATTATTAGCCTGCCGGTCTGAATTTGTAAGAAGCCACATTTCAGAGCGTTTCCCCGGATACCGTCATGTAGAAATTTTGACTTTTCGGTGACACCATCAGGCTGCACACAGTTATTTGCTCAGGTTTCCCGATCCTCATCATTCTCGTGTCCTTTCGGCCTTCAATTCAAGCTCTTTTGTGAAAGGAAGGAAAGTCTTTGCACAAAACTTGTCGCCACATTTCCGCTCCCACCTGCGAACGGCGAGGATGAAATTATGTCATCGCTCAGCCTACATCGGTTTATCCTTAAGATTGGCAGCTGGTGCGGATGGCGGGGTCAGTAATCCTGCAATTATCACCACTTTCAGGAAGCAGTTGTATTTCAAACTTTGCCTGTGCTCAGTGGGTGTCAGCGCAGACGCAGCAGGCTGCATTCAGAGTTCAGTCGACAACGTGTGCGAGACGAGGCGAATATGGTCTGAGTCTAAAAGCGAGAAACAACTTCTTCAAAGACAGCGACACTTTTCAAAGTTAAAAACTGCAAAGTGCCAGAATCTCTCGCGCAAACATCAGAAAAATCTCCACCGCCGCCGTCGTCTGGAGACAGACAGACGTGGGGAAAGACAGCAGCGTGGAAGGAAAATGTGAGAGCAGACCATGTGCTGTGTCACACATGAACGAGCAGCAGCACATGACATACCCACAACTACTATGGATTTTGTTTTTCTGGGTTGCTAGGCGCTATTTTCAGCCTCAGCAGACTGCGCCATGATTAATGCATGACGGAGGGAGGGGCCGAATTAAATATTCATATCTCACGCACAAACACACAGCAAACGCATATTCTTGAATTTCATATTCTGGGCAAAGCCGGCTTCCTTTGTTTCTTTAACAAAAAAGTAAAGGCACAAAAAACAGCAGAAAAACAAGAAAAAAAACACCTTATCTGTGGATGGTGAGACCTAAATGAGACTTTTTGTAAAGGACGAGAAAGAAGAAGAAGAGAACAGGTTTTGCATTATATTATATGAGCGCTCAATATGTGTGTGTGCAAGTCTATGTATATGTGTGTGTGTGTGTGTGTGCATGTCAGTAGGGTGGCAGTGGCAGATGGCAGAAAGACGACACCAGAGTTTGATAGGCGAGAGACACGCCAAGCAATCACACACTCAAACACACACACAAAGGGAGAGCTGAAAAGTGTAAGTGAGTGTTTTGCATCTTCCCTCTGCTTGCACTTGATAGCGGCCACCTCTATTTTTTTCATTTCGCTCTCTCGCCCCTCGAAGCCCTTTTTGCAAGGACTTGCGTCATTATAAATACGGAGACAAAGAAATGGAGCGTGACAGAAAAACTGATTTGTAGATTTGCATATACGAATGTGTGAGTGCGAGCGTGTCGACGTGAAGAAAGACCGTATGCAAAAGAGAAGAAAGTACATAAATGTTTATTATCTCTGTGTGTACAGGAAACGTGTCTCATGGAAACCAGGCGGGTTTATAGGTCGTCCACCCGTGATTGACCTCTGACGCCTGAGGAGGAAGACAGGCCAAGTGCTCTCTGCCTTAACACACAGTGATGAGGGGAAATCTCCATGGAATCCACAACAAACACACACACACACAGAGGAGGGAGAGAGAGAGAGAGAGAGAGAGAGAGAGAGAGAGAGAGAGAGACTCTTGTACAGGCAGGGAACTGTATTCTTGTAAATCTAGCTATTATTAACACCAGCTCTGCACCTAAACAGCCTCTATATCTCATAATCTGACAGAAGTTTGTGATATGCTTGCATGTAACGGCACGTAGGCAGCGACTGGAGGCCACAATGTGAGCTGTTGTTCACACACTCGCTGCACACAAGGCGGCAAAATGAAAGCCCAACAGTCCCCCAGCGAGCGAGCGAGCGAGCGGAGCAGCCCAGTTAAAGAAGCTAATATACATGTGTGCACAATGTAAACACGGCAACCTGGCGGCGCTCGAGGAGGTTAATATTGTTAATGAGATCACGGCTGGGAAAAAAAAAAAAGCAGCAGGAGCAACAAGTTCTGTCGGTTTGTCTTCGTGACTTTCAGCCAATGTTTATGTCTGCAGAGTCATAGCTTCACTTCATATCCTGATGTGCTGTCTCCACCGCTCACATGCTTATTTCAATCTTGTAGGTGAGTAGTATTTATACCAGTGCACCAACAGATTATGTGATTGATAGATTATCAATTCATGTTTTCAGCAATTAAGAAAAAAATACAAAAGTCAAATTGTTTTGGAGATTTTTCGTATCATTGTAAATGTAATATTTTGGGGTTTTGGACTGTTCATCAAGAAAAACAAGCAAGCGAAGAGTAGTAGCAGCAAGTGAGAAGAGTATTTTTAACCCTTTAATTTCTTACATCACTTCATATATTTAAAGATCAATGATTGAATCCAAAAACAATGGACAACTGATGGATAAGAAATCAGCTCTTAATCTGACAATTTACTGAAATTAGATCAATCTGGTGGCCTAATATTTCCAGTATGTGTGTGCTGAAAAGACTCCCTGCTATCCAAAGAATATTGTGTAAAATTGTTTTTTAACTAGTTTTTACAAGTATGTGTTATAAGCCAAAGTACTGCACAAATCATAAATTCACGTCTGTATAAAACTAAATGGCGATAAAAATCCATGTCGGTTCCAAATGCTTAATCAATGGGAAACATATGGACAATAATTTTGGTGACATGTGTTCCTCTAGCTAACCGCTGGTCTTCCATCTCCCTCCTGATTTACGGTCTTCCAGTTCCAGCCGTAATGGAAAAGATGCCTGTATTCACCGTCCTCTCTGGAGCTCACACTGTGTGTAACAGCAACACGTTTGCTTGCAAAGCACTCTTATCCGCTCTAAACAAGGTACTTATCCATCCTGTCCAAACCACGTCACTGCCGTCTCCGAGTCGGACTGAACAGTTGTTCTCTCTACAATGCAACTATTATCTGTTGTTACAGCAGCAACAAGAGATAAAGTTCAAGAGAGATGAGACAGAGAGGTTTCGCTGCCTCTCACAGCTTCAGCTCTGCTGGACAGACCGGATCAATGGGAAGAAGAGGGTTTGAAATGGCATCGAGTTTGAGACAATCAAACCATGACAGGAGGTATTTTTAGAGGCTTAATTGTGGTTGGACTAACAATTAGTGTCATTATTGATTAATCTGCAGATTATTTTCATCATTTCATGTATAAAAGGTAAAATGCTCATCACAATTGACGTCTTTAAATCCCTTCTTTTGTCCAAACAACAGTCCAAAATCTTCATTTATAATCAAAAGAGACAGAGAAATACAGCACCTTTAAGAAGCTGGGATCAACTGATGTTTGAAATCTTTGCTTGAAAAATGACTGAAATGATGAATCAATTATCAAAATATTTGCTGATCAATTAGAATAAATCAGCGGTTTTCAAAGTGTGAGGCGCACCTCCCCTAGGGGGCGCCAGAGGGCTTCAGGGGAGGCGCGGCGAGTGAAAAAATAAACCCTAAAAGAAAAAAAGTGTTAAACATCTGACGAGACAAGATGGATCGATTTTTAGTATCTGAAGTGAAAGTGAGAGAGGGCACAGAGTCTGGGGCGAGCAGAAAACGGAGAAAGTATGACCCTGATTATTTAAATTGCTCCGCTGCCACAGAGTGTTATCTGCAAAGAGGTGCTAGCTAGCGACAGTATGCGACGATGTAAACTCAAAGAGGCCTTAAATTGAATGTATTCAAAAAGATATTAAAAAGCTCTGTTAAAATATGCTAAAAACAGATGCTAAAATGTGTTTAAAAAAAGATCTTAAAACATACAGATGTTAAAAATTTGTTTTAAAAAGATGCTGAAAACATACAGATGTTAAAATGTGTTAAAAAAAGATATTTGTCCACACACACACAGATAAAGATGATTAAAATGTTTTAAAAATATGTTTAAGAACATACAAACATGTTTAAGATGTTTACAAAAATAAAGATGTGTATAAGATTTATTGTTTAAAACCTTTTTTAAGCCTGTGTGGAACATACAAAGCGACAACAATAACAATAATAATAGTAATAATAATTAGGGGGGGTAAATGGGGGGCGGCATGCTTTTGAGTTCTCTTTAGGGAGGCTCGCTATCCCACACACACAAACCCCTGGACTAAATAGTCAAGAAACGTGTCGTTGCAACTTCAGTAAAAAGGGATGTGGCACCTTTTTGTATCACTCATTTTTCCACCACACAGCTTGTTGTGCATCATGTAACAATATGTTGTGATGTAAGTAGGTGATGTCCTGCGGGGTGTTAGCGCTGCGTGGGGATGTGTGTAGCACAGTTACAATGGAGGACAGAGTTACTGTGGGAGTCATGCGGACAGTGATGGACACTTTAATGTGTTGACCTGTGTGACCTGTGCCATATGCATGCCCCTCAGCAACAGTTCAGCATATTCTATTTCCCCGGTGACGTGTGGGAATACGGATATGTAAAAACACAAATACAAGGAGAAAAAGTACACGCATGGCTCCGAGCCTAGGCAGGAAAGTGATTTGTTCTTTTTACATGTGTCATATCCCATTTGTAAAAGCCTAGATGTGTCGACAGACTTCCTTGTGGATAGACATACGTGATCACCACATGGAAAAGGAAGAGACGGAGTGCCAAGTTACCGGCGTCTGGCAAGAGGACAAGTTGGCTCAGAGGATAGCAGGAAGCAGGAGTGCCTGCTTCAGTGGATACACACCCGGTGTACAATGAGGAGAACCCTCCATGATGTAAGAACAGATACACAGAGCGCTCATCAACAGTCATAAAAACACACCCGTACACAAAGGCGGACAATAAAGTTGGATGTATGCACAAGCACACACACTTCCTCCTGCTACTGTCGGCCATAATGGCGCCACCTCGCTCCTCAGCTTTACCTCCACCTGACTTCCAACCGCCACAACAGAGTGCCAGCCTGGACAACCTGTCTCGGCCACCACGGCTCAGTCTGGTGTATTCTCAGCCCTCGGTATCGGCCTCAGAGCTCTGCCGCTCTCCACTCTGCCAACTATGCCATCCTGTCTGCTGAGGCTCCACCAAAATTGCCCTTCTGCTACAACCAAACTCCGAGCCAGTGTGAGAGCGTGCCAGCCACGCCAACCTGTCACCGCCACTCTAAACCACAAGATAACCTGCTGGGAAGCCAACGTATGAGGAGGTGCTTTCCAAAATGAGACATCCATCATGTGACTCAAAACAAAATTAGGCACTTTTCACAGGTTAATACTCATTCTCATTAGTTGGTTAAAAATGGGTTGCAGCTTCCTCATTGATGTTTCATCTAATCAAGACTTTTGAAATAATACTTAACATGATGATGATCATTCAGAAGCACCATTTAAAAACTCAATCACTCATGAGCTCGACAAGAAGTCATCCTAACCTGATTCTAGTAGAGGAGTTCACTCTCTGTGCCCTTGAACCTCCCGACAACGCTGGTAGGTGCCAGGCTGTAAAATATGTCCCGCTGCCTTGTTAATAGCAAGTCAAGCTGCCACAACCGCTGCCAAACCTCCACACCAAGAACTAACTTTGGTTGAACATCGTTTTCCTCACAGACTAAGTGGCATCTATCTATTGAGTTTATGTAAGGTACCGAATCATTTTCACAGTTTGATGCACATTTATGAGTGTTCACAGAGGTCAATATATCCTTCCAATATTAGCTTATTGCAGATACACTATCGGTTTATATGTCTGGCTATAATTATTAAGAAACTGTAGGACAGAAATTACAGGATTGAGGTGTCAGTGTCAACACTACATAGTTTGTCTACTACAGAACACTGACAAATAGACTCAATTATAAAACATTCTGCTTATTGTGTATCTCTAAAAAAAACAAAACTAAAGAATTTAATACCAAGATTATTGTTACAGTTATGTTTTTTGGTCAAAATATAATGTAATAACTGCTACTGGGCGATACATACACATTTTATTAACTCACAATCATTATCCTAAAAAATCCAGTTTTGGTCGGGCTATGCTACAAAACACACAATCCTTTCAAAAATGCAAAACAAAATCTATGTTTGAATCATCATGAGCAGTGACCAGTAAGAAGAAAGTTTCTATTTCTTCTCAAACACGTCGCCCTACACTGCACAGAAAGAGGAAGAACTCCTGCTTTTCACTATGAATGAAACAGAGCAGAAAAATGTTTTTTTTCTGTCTGAGTGCAGGATGAAACCCATGTATAGCTTCTCACCGCCGCCTTGCTACAAACCACTTGTTGGTGTTGCGGCCATGTTTACCCACTACTCAGCACTTCCTCTGGGCTTTTTGAACCTTCGAGACAAACCACAGCCTTTGACTTTATTTTTACAAATGGGCCTTTTAGGATTGTGTGCCTGTCTGCATGTTGTACATTTGTGTGTGACCGAGGAGGCATGAAGATGACAAAGGAAGGCAATTTAGGTGTTTGTGGTGCACATAAGTGTTTGTGTGTATCTGGTGTGTGTACATTCATACACACATCAACGTCATCATAGACATGTAATACACTGGAAAATAAACAGAGATATTTACACCTGATGTAACTTTCAATAAGCTGTCTGAAGTCTTTATAGTGTGATTAACCAGAATTAACATATCAGGAAAAGAAAAAAATGTATTTACTTATGTACATATACTAGAAGTCAAAAATTTGGAATCGACTATTAATATTTTTCCTCTTTCCTTCAAAAATGTTGTTGCTGTTTAAATAGATAAACAGTGTAATTCTGATTCCAGATGTATCATTAACATTTGGAATAGTTTTGATCCCAAAAGAATTAAATGATTGAAACGTCCATTTAGCTGATGTCTCCACAGTGATGCACAGTGCTCCAAACTCTCCTTTGATTTTGAGTTTTCCAGTCCAGAAAAGCATGAGTGACCCTCAATAACAACTGAACCATAACGGGTCAACTGGGCTTTAAATATTTTGGGAACCCATTTTTCTTCTGGCCCTGTGTTTGGATTGAACAAGTTTAAACTGTGTTAAAAGTTCAGCTGATATTCTGTGATCCAACTGCAATAATGTTAACCTGAGACGAACCTTCTGTTTCTACTCAGAAGTTTCTATTTAAATCTGCACAGATTTTGATGTTAATGACAGATGATTTCTTATATTCTTATTACTAAACTCAGAGTTATCATTGTCTCTTTCTGCCCTCTCAGTCATCAGTGTGGTTGAACAGCATTTTGTTCTCCATGAACAAAAGCATTACTTTTTTTTGCAAAGACTTCACACAAAACAACATCTACTTGTCAAGACAACTTTCTACAATCTAAAAGCATAAAAGAGAATTCACAAAAATAAAGAAGTATTCTCAGTCATCAAGCTGTTGCGGCAGACGATTCCAAACTTTACACAGTGCACAAATGAGAGAGAGAGAGAGAGAGAAAAAAAAAGACTGTCACACTTGTTATCAAGTTAAAAGTGACAATTACTCATGGTAGATAGATTTTAGGTCAGATGGTCCGGCTCTTCAATCCATCACTCTCACTGTGCCTCACACACACAATAAGTGTTCAGAGAGAGAGAGGCCATGTGGTCTGGCAGCAGGCAGGCAACACGAGGTCCACTGGGAGACAGGAGATCCCCGTGATACCTAAGACGACGTGTGTGTGTGTGTGTGTGTGTGTGTGTGTGTGTGTGTGTGTGTGTGTGTGTGTGTGTGTGTGTGTGAGAGAGAGAGAGAGAGAGAGAGAGAGAGAGAGAGAGAGAGAGAGAGAGAGTGTGTGTGTATGTGTGTGTGTGTGTGTGTGTGTGTGTGTGTGTGTGTGCGTGTGTGCGTGTGTGTGTGAGTGTGTGTGTGAGTGTGTGTGTGTGTGTGTGTGTGTGTGTGTGTGTGTGTGAGTGTGTGTGTGAGTGTGTGTGTGTGTGTGAGAGAGAGAGAGAGAGAGAGAGAGAGAGAGAGAGAGAGAGTGTGTGTGTGTGTGTGTGTGCGTGTGCGTGTGTGTGTGTGTGTGTGTGTGAGGCATTTCCCAGCTGAAAGGCCTGAAAGTGTACTGAAAGGAACAGAGACATCTGTAGAGGAGGAGAGGGGTCAGCGGGCAGAGAGAAGGGCCTTTCTGTTTGTGAGAGTGTTACACATGTGGACATCACATGGTGGATTCCACTTACTGGTTGCGCAATAGGTCACAAATATTGTAATATACAAGTCTACACACACTAACATCACTCAGGCGAAGTACGGTCTCCAACTGCAAAGAGGAGGCTTCGAGATCCGAGCGTATCTGCAAAGGATCTGTCTCCATTAAATTTTACAGTCAACATCCCAACATGACCTTTCCATCAACATGTGCTAATTTAATATCTGAGCATTCGGACCTACATCAGTGTTTTTGAAACTGTTTCAAAGCATGACAAATCGCATTCGGACGAGCTCTGTTCAGTTCCTGTGAGGACAAATCAGCAAACTTTCCAAACTGTAATATCCCAAACATCTGTGTTTGTTGTGACCATGAGCTCGGACCAAAGCAGTGATTACATGTGTTTTCAGACTGTCTTCATGGCGTTTGTGCTTTGTTGACCTTGAGAGTGACAGAAGAGATCGAGTGAGGACGAGAAGTTAAATGAAGCTGCAGGATAGATTTCAACTCTGGATCTCCAGGCCGAGGAAATCTGAACTTGTTTTTCACATCGTTCAAAATGAAATTGGCTAAATGGCTTATTTTAAAAGACGTATTTTAGAGCCTTGAACTACACTGAAAACAGCATCACCACCATGATGAAGGATCACAACTAAATGTTACATGAGTACTGCCCTTAAACAACCTCTGAGATCATCTCAATCTCTTCGTCTCTTTTCCCATCTGATTCTGCTGCCCTGTCAAGTTAACCAAAATTAACCTCACTCACTTCATTCACAGTTTTTACCATGATAAAAGTGTCCATTTAAAAGACACAGTGAGACAAATAGAGACTGGACATGACAAACTAGTTACCTCAGCAGGCTGAAAGCCGCTGCAGTTAATTACACCTTTTGTGTCTTATGGTGTGTTTTCACAGGGGCTGTGTTCACCGTGTGTGTCGGTGCCTGGAATATGGGTGTGATTCCCAACGTGTCCAGTCATGCTGAATCACGTTAAGTGTGTGTTGCAGCCACCAGCTTCGAAGATCACAGTGTGTGTGTGTGTGTGTGCATGTTTTGAAGGCCTGTGATTAGTTTGTGTTTCTCTGTGCGCTGTGTGTGAACAGACAAGGTAAAAGCTTGTTCACGCTCCTTTGAAGTTATGTTGTAACACGGCTTTGCTCTAGATGCGTTCCTGTAAGTGTTATTTAAAGCTGCACGTATCAATTTCCAGCCACTAGGGGGCAGAAGAACTACAAAACAAGCTAACTTGCTGATATCATTTCCCAAGAAAGTTGTTATCTTTTAGTCTCTAGTCTGGTTTCCACTAACTTCTGAGAAACATTGTGGTCTGTTTAAAGCTTGGTGCTAAGCAAGTACAACACATGATTGGGTTCATCAGATGGAAACGACTGCCGCTGTGATGTTTATGAGAAGCAGCTGAGACTCAACCATGCTGCTGTAAAAAGAGGCTGTAGAGTTGCAAACATGGTGCTGATTCTTCCATAATTATCAAACCCGTTCACATTAAAACACAAGCTTGCTCAAACACACACACACACACACACACACACACACACACACACACACAGACTCTAGATACTGTAAGAGGACATTAACTTCACATGTCCACCAACATAATCCCACAAACAGTGAGGTCCACCTTTGGCAATAAAGCAGCTGCAATGAAGAAACTCTTCTGTTGTACAAATCAATATTTCCCATTGAGGAAAAGCAAACACTTCTAATAACTGCTGTCATCCTAACATAAGAGAAACCTGACTGAGAGAGGAGAGTCAGCAGTGTCCTAATTACTGAAATATAAGATGAATAATATGAGATGAATACAGGGAGGAGGACTGTTGGACCAGGCACTGTCCCACTGTCCCACAGCCTCAGGTGCTGTTGGCAGGAGTGCAGGGTGATGTTGTGGGGTCATGGGTGGAGCGCCACACTTCACATCTTCCAAGAATCATGTGTGTGTGAGACTGATGAAGGAGCAGGACCTCAATAACTGAGTGGCCTGAGGCTGTCACTCAGACTGGAGAGCCTGCACTGAGAGGGTGGACGCAAACCTTGGAGTCTGCTATATTGGTGTGATGATCAGTCAGACTTTTTGATCAGTCTGTTTATTAAGGGATACCTCCATTTTTTTTCTCCTGATACATATTCATCGGATGCATAACCCAATGCCATGACATGCGGTCAAATACCTGATCAAGTACCGGAGTTCACTTGGTTTCCTTCAATTTAACATCTGCATACGTCACAGATTGGAGCTGACTGGGATTATTCTTTAATGTGTGAAGTACAATGAGACCGTACCTAGAAAAACAAATAGACAAATGCATAAAATGTGCAATGAAGCAATTTTTTTTTTTTTTTGCAGGGTGCATTATTGTATTGTTAGTTAAGCAATACATTTTTTGATATACTATTTTAAGCAAGACCTCTAAGACAAGGAAAAGACCTTTAAGGCATTTCAGCAAATATCAGTTTTAGTTTTGTGTTTAGTTTTTTGAACTCATGTCTTAAAAAAAACTTGCTTCTATTGTTTCATTTGTCAGTGGCTCGGTTAACATGTTTGTGCAGGAGTTGCTCAGCAGCCCAGCATCAGCACTGAGACTCTAACTGGTGCTGAAGCAGAGAGCCTGTCTGGAGGAACAAAGGGGGCTGTGAACATCACTACAGTTCAGCAGCTGATGGCCTCCTCCTCCTCCTCCTCCTCCTCCTCCTCCTCGTCTGCCAACTCTGTTTTGTTTCCAACATCTGTCTTCCAATGCTCCAGAATGTGTCCGATCGGTAGCGGGTCCCCGACTAATAAAATGCATCCAGAGGGAGGAAGAAAAAGCTTCAAAAGCATTCCTCCAGTTGATATGGGAGCCTCTCCAAATCCCCGGGTTCCCTCCAGTCTCCATTTTCAGCACAAATACTTCCTGTGTGTGTGAAACCCCATCACACCTCACCATCACACTCCTTTCTCCTAAATTAACTCGCTCCACTCTCATCTCTGCCCCTTTCTCTTCCACCCAGGCACCAAATCTCTACAGACCTTCAGAGAATTGATTTGTGAGACACAGTCTTCCACTTGTAGCTCGGCCTGGCTCTGTCACTTTCCAACTCCTTCATCTAGAAATCCAGCTACACTAATTTGTAGTAACATACAGATGTTCTAGGAAAATTAATTAAATGTTACAGTGAATATTTAGCTGATGTTTTAGGATCAGTCCACAACTTTCACAGTCTTTTGTTGCTCCTTTCCCAACGTGTTTGAAACATGTTGCTGCCATCAAATTCAGAATAAGCAGATATTAGTTGATGAGGTCAAACATTAAATATGTTGCCTTTTTACTGTTTTCAATTGAGTATGTGTCAAAAAGGATTAGCAAGTGATCACATTTAGTTATATTTAGGGTTCACACAGTCTCCCAACCTTTTACTATCTGGGTTATATGTTGATAAAAAAGAAATCTAATGCATCCTAAAATATATGCTTTGGCATATTAGGAGTACAGAAACATAATTTTTAGGACGCAGGGTTGAACTATAATCAAAAGATTTAGTAGTTTTATGAAAGGCAAGAGTTAAGAGAAGGTTTAAGGTTTTCATACACCAAGTTCAATTCAAGATTTGTGTTTGTAGACAGAATTTCATTCAGTTTTCAAACTGAAAATTGTATTATTACAACTTTGTTAGTGCATTTTCTTTCATGTTACTTCACATGGATGTTTGAGCTTCACTGTGCAGAATCATATATGTGCAGTTTGAAGGCTGTTTTCACATTGAACATGTGTTGTACAAGCAGGAAGTTGAAAGTGAATCAATGTCTAGAATGCAACTTACACAAGTGTGATATAAACTACATGAGTACATGTATTATGAATGGACTTTCAGTGAAGTGAGAAAACTTCTGTGTCCAGCAGTTTAACTTCTGAAATGAACAATATTTTCACATTCATAGATTTAAAATGTTCAATGAGAGAGAAGGAGCTGATGTGCTTTAAGGAATCTAAAATAGTTTAATTGACTTTTTTATTGGAAAAACTGCATCAAAGCAGAGCATTTCTGTATAACTTAAAATCTGCCTGGATGGGATCTTTAACAATAAATTATATATAAACAAAGTAATAATCATATTTTTGTAAAAAAATTGCACCTTCAGCTGTTACGTCATCATGAACCAGGCATAAACAATATCTAACTAGTAATGATTTTTGAGAAAACCTGCTTTAGTACCTCACCAATCTAATATAATTGTTAGTGTCATAAACTGTTTCTAGTTTGTTTTAGTTAAAGCCTTGATTCTATGATTACTTCTCTTTTCATGTGCAAAATTAAGATGTTGCTTCAACAGAAAAATGATTCACACCAGATAAAGGAGATGCTCCCACAGTGGAGAAAAAAGTTACAGTTATTACTTGTTAATTATATGTGATACACAAATATTGTTTTAGGGAATGTGAGCCACAACAACAAAGACTAAGCCTAATTAGTTGAGACCAGTTTGAAAGTGTTGTGAAAACAGAGCCATGTGCAGCGGACAGGAAGTGCTCGTGCATTCCTGGAAGGAGGAGAAACAGGTGCAGCGTCGAGACCGGTCGGTCAGCAGAAATAATCCAAACACATCGGCCTCGCTGCAGAAATCCTGCAGAAGTGGGCGTTGGTTGGCAATTTCAAATTATCTGCTGCAAAGACGTTTTGCAAGTTGGAGTGGAAGAGGAAGGAAGGAAGCCGAGGAGGAGGAGAAATAAGGCCGGTTAAAGGGGAAGAGGAGGAGGAGGAGGAGGAGGAGGAGGAAGAAACTGCAGGGGAGAAAAAAAAGAACATGAGAATTATTGGAGTGAAAGGTAGCACGAACCATAAAACAAAGAGCCACTTTTTAAAGGATGAATATGAACCAGAACATTTTTTATACAATAAGCCAGTGCATTCCCAGTAATTAGGAAGGAATTTCTTACATGTGGCTCTCTCTGACGTCAATCCTGTACCTTCCCAGAGTTTGCTTTCTCCTCTCCAGCGCTGTGAATGTTCAGCGTTAGGCTGCTTTTGGCAAAGCTCCCGGACTTGGGTGCTAGGAGAGGCAGAGGGGGGAGGGCGGGGTTTTTCTTTGCTTGTTTAAAAAGCAAGCAAGGATGAGCACGGTAACCTCAGTTCAAGTATTTGGCTCTCCTGTGATTCTGCACCGTGTTTATGTGTGTGTTGGCAAGAGCCACATCAGTGGAGCAGAGAGGCTGAAGAAGTTGGAGATATTTAGAGCAAAGTGTTTAAAAGTCAGATTCTGGACTTCAACTGGACTGCAGAGTAACAAAATGCTTATCCTGATTTCTCAGCAGTGACGTTTAAGGTCTTTGAGGTTTTTGTTGCCATATCCAAATTATATTTAAAGCTGAGAAACAGAATGTTGTCAGAGTTAAAAACCCTCCAAAAAAAAAAAAAAAATCAACCCCCTGGCACAGGTTTCTCTGTAAATCTATAATATCTGTTAAGTCTATTAACAAAGCAGATCCAGGTCCAGGTTTAGCTCCTTACAACAGGAACTGGGTCAATGAGTGCTGCGTGGTACAGCAGTCATCTGATACAGGTCATATTAAGAGCTCACTGTTTCTGATGGAGGCAACGATATTCTGAATCACGTTCAGAAAACCATTCAATCATTCTATGAGCATGGAAACAAATCCATCTCCTGACGTGCACATGCACATTTTTAAAAATAAACAGAAAAGAAGTGAAACTCAACACAACTTTTCCAAAAGCTGAAAATGACTTTATAGATCATGCCGTGCATTTAAGATCACTACAACCTTATTATAGATAGATTATATATTATTGATTATATTTTCATTTTTTTTTATCTCTCTGCAAACTGCAAATGGGGGTTTAGGGCTGATGAGTTTGATGGGTATCTGGTAGTTTTGCAGGTCATAAACCACATCTGTGACATCGGTGACACAAAAAGAAAAGTCATCAAAGTCAGTCAGGCTGTGCAAAATGTCACAACAATCCATCTGATAGTTGTTGACTTGCTTCAGTCTGGACGCAAGTGGCGAAACGACAAAGCAACGGACAGACTGACAGACTGACAGAGCCATCCTTACATCCAAGCCACCAGTGAGGCTAAAAATAACTCTGAAAGAACTGAGTCTCGATGATAATATTCACCTTCTGCACGGACACTGGACCATACATTCAGTTAATGACGGTCAACATTCAGCCATCACTGCATCAAAAACAGTCTCTCAGTGACATGACACACAGCCGCCATCTGCTTCCTACTCTGATCTGTGCGGCTGCTGAAACTGAGACAATAGCTGAAATGCAATCATTTTGGGAGCAGAGTGTTTGTGTGTGTGTGTGTGTGTGTGTGTGTGTGTGGTTTAGGCCTGCGTTCACCAGCACGTCACATAAACCAGACCAGGGGATTATCTGTAATAATACTGACTCACTCAGGTTTTAGCAAGACTTTACTGTGGGATTACCGAGCAATCTGATGCTGAGTGGACTTGCGCTGTCATTGTGATTATTATCATTATTATTATCATCATCCATCATAGTGGGCTGTGTGATTTATACGCTGTGTTTCCTTTACCAAGTGTCCTATTTGCACAAGCATATTATATCACGTTACACTTGCACTGCACACCTGGATGCACAAATAACTTTTAACTGAAACAAGGCTGCAGGAGATCATTTCTAAATTTACAAGCAATATCACAGAGGCTGGTTCAGCTGTTTCCAATCATATTAAGACATAATTGCATTGTTATATTTTACCAGAAAAAAAGCCATACTGAGGTCAATTCATGCGACATAAAAGTGGCTCAATATCTTATAACAAATCCACTCACATTGTTACACATGTTGAATATTTTCTGACCATTACCAAAGACTGAGAGAAAACACCAATTAAGTCCTTTTCTGATAACCACAATGTTCTTGTATCCATCCTCCCTCTCTCGACCAAATGTCTATGGGAACATGCCAACTGTGGGGATACTTGCTTTGGGCTTAGTTTATTTGTCTTTCCCCCTCTCTACGTGCCCACCGCAGGTTTGCCGGAGCTCCTTCGTTGAGCCTTGTGTGTAGATTCATAGTTCCCATGCCATCTGATGTCAACAAGCTCCTTCAGCAACACTAATCCACTCCCAAAACTCCCCGAGATCAGTCGGCGGCGGTGGCAGTCTGAGAGGACGGCCAAGTTTCACACAAGTGTTGTTTAAAACTCACGATCACCTCGTAAAAAAAAAAAATCACAGAACTCCTCTGATGGACCAAGTCGAGCCATCACTTTTTTTTTAGACTGAAATGAAACTGGAGCAAGAAAATAGCTGAAGCTGAAAAAGTGAATTAAAAGATATTATTCGTCACATATGGACGAGCAAACAAAAGCATTTGAGTGATGTCATGATGAATTTCAGGGCTATTTTGTTCCTTTATTTATAGCAGCAACATAACTCTGAACCATAGACTGTATAAAATATGGACGTAGTGTCCGTGACGTCACCCATAGGTTTCTGAAGAGCAAAAATGAAACAAATCGTAGTGCGTAGCCATCTTGGTAGCCTACCTCCGGTTACTCCAAATATGGACAAGTAGGTGGAGCGAGGGCGGAGCTGAGGCGGGTCCTATGGGCCGGCTGAATGAACGGTATTGGCTGAAGAAAGCCGCTTTATTAGAAATAATCAAACTAGCTATGGCTAACCAGCTAGGTTAAATGCTAAATATCGTTGCTAGCCGGCTAACCCCACGACGATCTCTTTCCCAAACTCAGTGACTAGAATTAGCCGGGGTGACGCCACTTAGATTGACAGCTATGAATTGTGCATAATGATGTATGCTGTATATTTTAAACGAACGCCTTATAAAAAAATTCGCTTCAAATTGGCTTCATTTTTCAACGCCGGAGGTTGCCGCTTGCTCTGAACACTGTTTGTAAAACTGTAATTTTTTACACTGTTTTTTCATGCAGTCACTAGATATTGTTTGCAATCCCTTAACTGTCCAATTCAGTGGCTGTTTTCTCCGTTCAGTCGACTCGACTGTAGAGAAACCTTCAAGGTCAATCTCTTCACTCCTCTCCACTAGTAAGCAGTCCATTAGCCAGCTCATCTTTCCTCCAACTGCGGGGATATTTGGAAAAGCAGCGGTGGGGAAGGCTGGGCTGAGATGACAGAACAATCAACATGGTGCAGCACTGCCATTACTTTCATGTGAGAGGATGGGTTAATTATAAGATTTGGTTTCTAATATGGAGCCTGTCAGAGGAAGTGCAGAGCTTATAACCGGTAATTAGACATAAATCGTTTGACTGAAGCAAATGTAGGGACGTGGGGGCGGGGGTGGGGTCGAGCAAGATCAGGCTTTGTCGGCGGGAAGGGGGAGAAAATATCATCCTTTAGAAACACAAACTGTAATCTCCCAGTGTCTTAGCAGCGCATTCATTGTAGGGTGAGGCGGTGCGATCTAAAACGTATATCACGGCGTGTTTTGATTGATGACTGGTAACATTAAACACTAGATCACCACATTCTCAGCTGTGTGATGATTCAACATCATCATTATAGGTGTCAAATTTAATCATATGGTATTATTGCTTTACACCTACAAAGTGTTTTGATTAGTATAAATTATATAGTGGAACACATTCAAACCATTGAGTTAAACATCCATGCGACTAAGTTATGTGTGACATATTAAAACATTTCAACCTCATTACCTAACGCTTAAACTATAATATATGTCTCCTAACAATCCTCATAGATTTTACCCCAAAACAATTTTGCTAAAGCAACTGGATGTTTCAGGAAAAAATTACTGTTCATGCTCCAGAAACAATATCGAGTAAAATTATAAATCACTGGGCCGATACAGATTAAAATGATAAAATCATAACTCCAGCTGGTCAGTGGTTTCATCGAGGCTTTTAGAGGCTGACAGGTTTAGATCTCTTCATTACAAGCTTTGTTTAACTAATGTTATTTTGCGATTCTTTTTGTGGCGCACAGCGGGATCGCTCACAAAAATGTGAGGTGTTACTGCAGGACATCGCTCTTACTTCATCAGCGAGAAGATCTGTTTCCCTTTTCTTCCTGCTAATATCTGAGTGTAATGTGAAAAAATACAACCTGTGTATGTTTTCTTTTTAATATTCTAATGATAATAATCTCACTTTATGTGACAATGCATAGTTTTCAAATTTTTAAACCCCACAACATGACACGACGTTAGATTTCAGCTCAAAGCGTCACAGAGGTGCTTATTTATTATATTAACATATACATGATGATGCATATAGTTTTAACTTCACTGACTGACATGTGAGTTTCATTGCTAGTTGTTGAGCACTTCATGAGATGCAAAAGTCAAAATCCAAGTACAAACAGCATCAAGTCTGATCTCCCAACTGCTGCCCGTCTCTTTTTTACAGCCAACTTAATGGGGTAACTCCTGGGTTTTATTATTCAAGAAAAGCAATCTAAGTGGTCGTGTCCACTGTTTCATAAAGTGTTCACACACTGGCCTTATGAAACGCCGGCTGCTGAAAGCCTCAGTGAGCAGCTCGGGCTCGCTGCAGATTTTAAGTGGCTGGGATGACAGTAAGATGACACACAGGCAATGAAATGTCAGGATGTGAGTCACACTAATGAAGCAGTGACTGAATAAAGGTAGAATGAACCCCTCTGGAACACTCTCACACTAACTAATGTATTAACAGTATGACTAAACACGCGACAATTACGGCCTTTGACTGTCAGATTTTTTAAAGTGCCATTTCATGAAGTGTCAGTCATGACAGCTTCACTATTCACATAAAAGGGAGAAATGAAGGGGCCTGTGACTGTGCTCGCCCCGGACAACTGTACGAGGAGTATATCGTCATACGCTAACAGACACACTGAACCACAAACACGCACACACACACAGTCATTCACTCGTTATGATTGGCTCAGTCCTTACACTAATTTTCTCTCTCTAATTACAATTAAAATAGTCACGCTTGTTTTCCTGCAGGATAAGCACACTAGAGCGGAGCTGAGAATGGCTCGCTTGTTTATTGTGGTCGTGTTGACAAAAGGGCCTTCAATAACGGGGGCCTATGTTCAGCCTGACCTTTGCCAGTGCAGATAGAGGCTCGTCTCTTTCGCTGCCCAGAATATTAGCAGAATTGGTTCCACATGCCATTTCGAAGTTAAAAGATTGTTGCTTCAAAAGCTAGGACATAAAATGATATTTACTGCCCATGAATCAGTGTGTGTTTGAACCAGCCTATTTCAAGGATGCACGCGGCAGACCACAGAGGATTACCTCAGCAAGCCATGTCAAACTGACCCAGCACTAAAACTGTGTTCTGAGAAGGCATCAACAGGAAACTACGCAAAACACAGCAACCTTAGCGACACCTGACGTCAAACCCATCCCAGACCACCATCAGCTTCTTCTGCAAAATTCTTCAAATTATTCCGACCAAGTACTAGCCATTATAGTCTTCACCACGGTTGCCATCTTAGTTTAACCAGCTCATATCTGCCAGGTTTTGCAGGTACTTCGTCATCAGCCGAAGTGTCACACAATGTGATATTCTGACTGATGATGACGCTCAATCAAAAGTAAGATAAGATAAGATAAACGTTTAATCGTCCCACAGTGGGGAAATTCACAGTCATGTCAGGTTGTTGTAAACTTTTACAGTTCATATGAATGTTTGTATCAAACGTCACTGCAACCCATCCATTAGTTTGTGACATTTCGCTTGGAATCAAAAATGTCAACCTACTGATAGATGAAAAGTCAGGGGATCACCAAAAACTCATACCGACACCGTCACCTGCACAAAATCTTTTATCAACATAACAAAATAGATGTTGAGATATTTTACTGAATAAGTGAAAATTTTGACCTGCTAGAGGAAAAGTCAACACACAAAGAAACGGAACGGACCAAAAAGGGTAAAAATTATTCACTAAAATTAGTATTTAAAAAAATGTGTTTACACCTTTTTACAAAATCCATATGTTACAGGTAAACCAATCAATTTTCAGTGCATCTCAAACTATTTGTTCTTCTGCTCGAAAGATTAATCCTGTTCAAGTTCTCATACACGACAATAAGCTTTTCAACATTAAGCTGAAGTTGCCATTAACTGATCACTAAGTACAACAAAACTGGGTTCATGCACAAAATAGGGGAAGTCAGTGTGATTCATTCTCTGGGGACCATGAATGTTTTCACTGAATTTCACGACCATCAATCCAACATCTGTCATAATATTTCAGTCTGTTGTATTTCTATGGCCAATTTAAATGATTAAATAGCATTAAGTGAAAATATCTCTCAGAAATCTGTTCACTCGCGTTCATCCCGCTGACAGTAAATCCACAGAATGACAGCAACAACAACAGCAACAACACTGTATTAACGGCACATTAAGTGACATTACACAGGCCACTAAGGTCTGGACGATTACATCATTCAATCACTGTAATCTAGGAGTGCTTTTAGATCACTGCCAACCTTAATACAGGTCTTTACTTCATTGAGTAATGTAAAAGGCTGCCTTGATCCTCTGTGGACGTAATACAGAGGTCAGAGCATCACTGGGCAAACAGAGGATGACACCGACTTTCCACAGGCAGCTGAGAATAAAACCGATTGGACGGCAGCAGCAGCGGTCAAAAACCTTCTACAGTACTGGTAATTTTCATTTTAATGCAAGTATTAAATATCTTCTCTGATAGAAAACCATGATCACGAACACAATGGCAAACTTGAGTGCCGAGCTTGTGCTCCGAGGTGGTTTGTTTACTTGTGTTTTGGCATGAGGCTACTGTGTGTCTGGTGTAGACAAAGGGGGATAGGGGCCCCATTAGATCCGTGCTTGCAACAAAATGTCCTCTGTTCTCTAAATGAATGTGTGAATAACTTTGTGAGCGAGGCAAACATTCGAGGGGATGGACAATTTGTGTCTATTAATAGTGTCTATAAATAGAACAAGAACTCTCCGTCCAGTCATTAATAATCCTTAACGTGCGTTGCGTTACCTTTCACCTATAAAACCGATAAACCCAAACCTATAAAGATTCTTTCATTAGTGCTGATTTCTGAGTAAACTGAGCTCATTTAGCATTAGAGAAGAAGAATAATATTCAAAATTCAGAATGTGAAAATGCAGAAAATCAATTTAGTTTACGTTAAACTTCGACAGATTAAACTAAAGAGATTTAATGTTCAGCAGAAAGTGTTGAACAGATTCATCACTGATCTGTTTTAGCGCAGGTTTGCTCCCAGTAACGATGATAATGCGACAAAATGATGCATGCATGCACTAAATGTATAATTTCAGAAATTGGAAGGACCAGTTTGTCATGCAATATTATTATGATTAAACCTTTATAATGTAGCAATATGTCACTACTAATTTGGTTAAATTATAGCTTGACAAAGGTTGACATTTTGGCTGTGGTGTTATTATGACAGAGAAAGTCAAGAAGCACATTTTTGGATTTATTTAATAGTCTGCAATGGATTTGGAATGAAGAGCAGTAAATATGGGGATGAAGAGACTGTTTGCTGACTTTAAAGCATATCAGAAAACAAGACTCCTGAAGTTTACAAGAGACCGACTGGTGAATTTCAGCCAACAGCAACAGTGTTTGAAAATCAATAAAAGGTTTTAGGGTGACATCTTTCAAGCTCTAGCAAAAAGACTCACTGCATGAGACGTGAGAAATAAAGTACATTTATCTTGAAATGAGGTGACACACGCGATTAGATAACCACCATTAAAACCCTGGCAAACCCCAGCGTCCAAGTGTTGCTTTCTGCACCCAGTGTGCCTGCTACAAACCATCTAATTGTTCGGCGCGCACACCCCTCAGAGAGTGCATCTTTGTCAGGTCAAATAAACATTCCCACGGACGGACCAGTGTTTGCGTGTAGTACACGATGCGTCAGCATCTTCCATTGCATCGTTTTCCATTGCACGGATGCTCATTAGAGTGTTAGCTCCCGGTGCAATCGTGTGATAATGACAGTGAGTCTGATAGACGCTGACACAAAAGACAAAATCAGAGTCGGGGTGACAATGACAGATAGTGAACAGAAGAGAACGGAGAGTTCAGCATGAGATAACCATCGCAGAGTCTTCCGTCAGCAGCTGAAGGAGGCCGGAGAAATGTGGTCTGGTTCTCTAAAATCTAGATTTACCCTCTCACCAAACTTTGCCTAAAAATGTGCAAAGTTAAGACATTTTATCTCAGAATTAGTTTCAGCATTTTTCAACAGCTGGCTAATAAACTCAACTACTACATTAGCAAAATGAACTGCTGGCAGAGAAAGAACGAAGCAAACCTTATTGACAATTAACTTTGGTGAGGAACTTACGAAACCGCAGGTCACAGTGAGCAATATTTTTATTCAACTGGCGCGTTCCCACCAGCTCATTTATCTCGCCAACAGCACATCTACAGCATACCCTTGGTGTTTCATTCATCTAATAGGCTACTGCTCCTGAAAGCTGAAAGTAATGAGCTTGCTATGTTATGCAAATGGATGAAAGAGAAGTCTGGTAAATTACAAATGTGGGAGGACGACAAACCTTGGTTTCGAGCAGTTTGACTGATGACGAGCTCCGCTGAACTCGGTGATCCTGCATAGATTTCTACAGCAGGGTTCCTGGGTGCAAAACTGTAAATCCTTCATGTGGGCTGCTGAGAACGGAGGTACAGTAACACTTTCTTAAGGCACGCAGCTATACCGGAAAATCACGTGTTGTATCTTAATGGAAAATAATTGCATGTTCTTATGAGTTTATGATAAATATGCTGATGAAATGAAGCCTGTTGCAGCTGCAGCCTGAAGCATAAACCTAGTCTGATGAGGATGAGGAGCCACTAAATGATGTTGATGGACAGAGTTCATTCTCAGACCAGTCGACAGGAGAGACAAAAAAATATCACACTTTAATATATATATAAAAATGATATTGAAACAGAACTGGCAAGTCAGTCATGTTCTTCTTCCTCCTCTTCCAATCCTTCTCCTTCTTCTTCTTCTCCTTCTTCTTCTTCTTCTTCTTCTTCTTCTTCTTCTTCTTCTTCTTCTTCCTCTCCTTCTTCTTCTTCTTCTTCTTCTTCTTCTCCTTCTCCTTCTTCTTCTTCCCATTAGGGGTCACCACAGTGAATCATTGGTTTCCATCTCTTCCAACCCAATGCCTGTATTCTACAGAAAAAAGTGGCGTCACATCCACTGCTGACAGGAGGATATGATGCTTGTAAGAGTGAATTTCTCAACAGGTCAATGTTGAAACTAATATGACTGACAAACTGCAAACGGTGCTGTTGAAATACTGTAGCGTCTCGGGCTAACATTAGATTCACAGACAGGCAACACGAGCTGCTTCACAGCTCCCAGTCCTGGAGGTGTTGATTCAGAGAAAAAGTTGACACGACTAAAATATGAATGTGATATGTTGAGAAGGTTTAGCAGAGAGACTGAACAGAAGCGCTGTTCATTATCCACCGGCTGTCTGTTATTTGCTGTCAACTACTACCTTCTCTCGCTGCTTACAACCTGCCTGAGGAGAAGGTTACAGAATCGAGAAACCTTCACCGGTCTGCTGGTTTCTCTGAACCACAATATCAACTAATAATACCAAAGCTCTTTTATTATGTGTTTTAGTGAAGACACATTTGTTTGAGCCTAGAAAATGAAATCACTATCCTGCAGTTTCCAGTTTCATTAAATACTTCAGGCAACTTACGATATTAAACTTTATTAGCTACAGCTGATAAAATGTCATTTTTAGAATTTCAAATCGTGGCCAAGCAACAATGAGAAAACGTCATTTTAATTTCAAGGAGCCACTGTGGCCAAAGAGAGCAGTGGTTTTATCTCCTGCTATGAAATTTACCGACCGAAGATGAAACTCCACTTTTATCCTCCTGTGGTTCCCCGACTCCGTCTCCTCTCTCCGAACAGGGTCTTTAGAAAAGATATAAAATACTATAGATGAGTATAATGTCCATCTCCTCGTGTGTGTGTGTGTGTGTGTGTGAGGATTTTTCTTCACTCGAATGTTTAAAGGTTCAGAGGTCTTTGCAGTTCACTCTATGAGACTAAATATACCAGAAAAATAAACATGGCATTTTGCAGACATGCTGTTATTTCACATCCAAAATAACAGGAGTGTTTAGCCAAAACACTGCGACTCAGTATACTTACACTTACAGTTAATTTAAATGTATATTACACTGGAGGTGAGACACACACACACAATCACCAAGAAGAAAGCAGGAGAGGAGTGATGTCCAACCAGGACTGAAAAGAAGATTTTTCCTATTAGTTTTACAACTTGGAGAATCATTGCTGTTTTTTATTAATGCTATAATGTAAAAAGCTTATGAGGAGGGGTCTTAACTGTTCACTTAATGGGTGTTTACCAAGCAGGATTGCTTAAAAAAAAAAAAAAAAAAAAGGCCTTTAAATTACACACATTCACACATGTGAGCTGCCAAGGAGAGCCACAGGAGTCCACCGTTGGCAGCTGAGCAGCTCCAGTGGAGCAGTAGGAGTTCAAAAGCCTCGCTGAGTAGAAGCCTCTGAGAGAGGAACATAATATGTTCACATTAACAAGCCTGATTTCCCCAGCTGAATATAAACCCAGAAAACTCCTGGTTCGAAAATCCTCTTCCTCCACCTCTGGCACACCACTCGCAGGCCGCTTGGGGTGTGTTCGGACGAGCCTCTGGCGACAGGCTGGGTTTGTGCTGTCGATGAAGATGATGTCGAAGATTGTAAGGTGGACGGCTGAGAGCTGTTGCATGTAGTTAGTGAATGAATACAAATGGATAGATGGGGCAGGTCAGTGTGCTCAATCATGATCCAGACAATCCAGAGCACCAGACTGCTGCCTGCTGGTGCCGAGCACGCAGAAGAAGAAGAGGCCTCAACGAGATTTTAAGGTTTTGCCACTTAAATTTCTAAATGATCCTGATGTCAACAAAACTCTACGAAAGTATACTTGAGGATTAGGACGCCACTTTGGGCTTGAAGTATTTGGTGTAAGTGTTTTTTAGGAAGCATCACAAAGAGCACAGGAGCACTGCCAAGAGTTCATAAGTGCATCGTTAAAGCACGACTGCCACGCAAGGAGCGACGTGGCTGTGACTGCTGGGAAAACAGGAACCTGCACAGTAACGTGAGGCCACATACTCTTACAGGGAGCTGTGTAATTGCACTTATATAAGTCATTGAATTGAACTGACTGGCATCCTCGAGCTGCTGGATCCAAATCGGCGCCGATCAATCTTGTTATGGATCGGCATTCAATCCAGTGATCCAGTGCACCTGCTGTCAAAAACACCCAGCTGCAATCCATTAAAACACTGAAGACTATATTCTTTCCACTCAGCACATACACACAACACATGTGAATAAACTACAAGGCAAATAAAATAATGAAGGCCAGTGTTTTTACTTAATGATCAGCGAACAACGGCAAACGACTTCATCAGAAATGTCAGTCAAACAACAATCAAGAATTAATAATAATTAATAATAATACCAGTAATATAAAAACTATTGCCTTTTTATTTTTTGACGACTGTCAGAAATAAGCACTTATTTTAAGTAAAAAATAATGTCTACAGGGAATTAAAACACCTTTCATTTGTCAGTCTGTGTGATACTTAAACAACTAATTTATTAAGTCATTATTACAACTGTGTGCTTTGACCTAATACTGTTTTTCATCTCACTGCAATGATGAAGACAACACTGCATGACCACAGAGTTAATAAGGACCAGTAGGAAATTTTGCCCCCAGCCCTGATCACAGTCCTTCAATTGTGGCAATATTGAGCTTTTATTATTTCAACATTTCTGTTCATTTTCTTTTCAATAACACAGCAGCATGCAGCCCACTACATTAAGCCTCTGTCACATTTTAATATTTTGTTTTATTTCCAATTGAATTCAATGACCTTATCTGACCACACTGCTGACAGCGGTGATGACGACAGAGCAGTTTTTACGAGCTACTGTCGCACATCTAAAAGCTATTTTCTGTTGTAAACATTAATTTAATAAAGGAGACAGTCATTCGCTGATCTGTTGGACGCGCTTCAAGCAGCAGCTGATTCAGACGAAGCCGCTCTCACAAGTTAATCTCTTGTTGTCGCAGTTCAAAGATTCTTGTATTTCCACAGCTTTTACTCGCAAACAACAGAATTATGTTACATGAGATAAAGTTTCAGTTCTCTCTCTCAGTTTTCTACGTCTCTCTTTTTTATCTCTCCTGCTACTCTCACGCTTTTACAGTCAGTTAAATTTCATTTAACCTTCAGCGACATTAATTACCATCCTTAATCGAAACGCTTGCTCATGAATTCCCAGCAGTACCCCACCTGCATAAAGCCGAGCTCCGGTTTGTTTTGTTAGGTTGGGCTGTGTGTTGTGCTGTCTCTTGGTGTGGAGGAGGGTGGGGTGAGTGATTGTAATTGATTATGAAACATGTACCTGAGTCGGTCTGAGAGGTGTGCATCTGTTTGTGGGAATATTTAAGGCGAGAGAACAACTGTTTCTGTTTCCAAACAACCGTCCTGGAGGGCAGGACCTGAATCCTTAAACCCGCACATTAACACCGTGAGTACAAATCTGCAGCCAATTCCAGTTGTAGCAAACACAACAGCTCCACGGGGCGTTTCATGCATTTTTAGCACACCGCAGCACGCAGCGGCGTTTGAAGGCCTCTGCTTCACGGCTTATCCTGAGATTAGTGCCTGGAAAAGTTCATTCTGCCCTGGGAGACCCGGGGTGCACTGAGCCCTTCCTAACAGGGATTGTGTAACTGCTGGGAACTTTTGATTTTGTTTTGTTCATAGGAGCAGGAGGATTACATCCTCGGAGACCCACCTGACCCGCCTCCCTCTTCTCCGCTGTCCCCTGTTGAACCCATACAGCAGATTGCACCTCCCAGCCAGATGGGAAGTACAGCAGAGAAGAGATTCTCCGTCTGACTATAGCGGAGTGATCGGCCGCACAGTGGACTCAGACAATGAGAGAATGTGACCTCTTGCATTTCACCCGGACTCTAAGCTTACTAGCAGATGTGGATCCTTATGGGTTAATCTTTAAGGTCTTGCATGTTCTTAATCTCCATATTTATTACAGACTGGACATCTGGGCTCTTCTGAGCTCTGTGTTGAACCGTCAGCGCTTGATAGTCTGATCCGTGTATACCATACCCTGAACGCTGGTCTTGGGTCATTCTAACTTAAAATCATGCGTCTGACACATAGACTGTATAAAATATGGACGTAGTGTCCGTGACGTCACCCATAGGTTTCTGAAGAGCAAAAATGAAGGAAATTGTAGTGCACAGCCATCTTGGTAGCCTACCTCCGTTTACTCCAAATATGGACAAAGAGGTGGAGCGAGGGCGGAGCTGAGGCGGGTCCTATGGGCCGGCTGAATGAACGCTATTGGCTGAAAAAAGCCGCTTTATTCGAAATAATCAAACTAGCTACGGCTAACCAGCTAGGTTAAATGCTAAATATCGATGCTAGCCGGCTAACCCCACGACGATCTCTTTCCCATACTCAGTGACTAGAATTAGCCGGGGTGACGCCCTTTAGACCGTCAGTGGCTAGTTGTCAATCAAAGTGGCTCCACTCAGATTGACAGCTATGAATTGTGCATAATGATGTATGCTGTATATTTTAAACGAACGCCTTATAAAAAAATTCGCCCCCCCCCAGAGTTGTCATGGAGTAGAAAAACAGAGACTAGAGCCATGTTTTGAACCAGGCTGTAAATATGTTTTTTTCTGTCGTAAAATCCGACATTTTAACATGGGGCTCAAATGTAATTGACTCCCTTCTGCGGCCTGCTCTAGCGGATATTCGAGGAACTGCAGCTTTTTTGCACTTCCGCATTGGCTTCATTTTTCAGCACCGGAGGTTGCCGCTTGGTCTGACATGGTTATAAACCCCACTGATTTGTAATTGCATGTTTTTCCTGCAAAGCAGCCGCACATGTGGTTTGTTAAAGCTTCATAGAAACCCACTTTACCGACAAGCCACCCAGAGAAAGCCATGAAAAAAAGGTAGACACAAAAGGTAAGCTATCAGTCTTTATTTCAGAAAATTAAAAACTCCATCGCCATATTGCCTAATTTAGTTACCAAATCAACCGTAAAACCACTGAATATTTCCCAGCGAAAGAACAAAAAAGCCTGGTTAGATTGGTGGATCTTTGTTTATTTGAAAGAACAGAGCAAAGCAGTTTGAGCACAAAACCATAATTCAATTCTCAGCCTCTCTTCCGGCAGAGGCAAAGCTTTGAATGCTTAATAAATTCTTCCAAGGGCTAAATTGCACACTTGTTTCATCTGGCAATGAGATTACTTGAATGGAATATTCTGGAAAACTGTGGAGAGGAAGACAATAATGAGGCAGTAATCTTATTTCTCCACAGCAGCTTCCATTGTTCTCTTAAAAAGGCTTCTGTTTAGTCTGGTTCAACTGTCATTCCCATCCATCTTCCCATTGAGGGAAAGTTTTTTTGCCGAGCCAAGGATAAATGAGAACAATAACAGTCCTGCAGCACTCAAATGCATCAAACGCAGATAAGAGGGGCTACTATTGTGTCCCTCTGGCTCTTTGGACAATCACTAGATAGCAGTGGTGCCTATGAGCAAACTCACAGAAGCACACATCAAGAGAACAGCTTCCCTCGCACTAAAAACTTCTTCTGAACAAACTTATTTTTGCCTCTTGCTTCGCTTGACCCTCCGTCATCTTTAGACAAACTTTCCCAAACGTTCACTCTAAAACATATCAATTAACACCCGGGAGCCTTTTCCCTGTGACGATGGCCTCTGTAAATGAGGAATCATCCGCGTGGGCCAGCAGGGGTTAAGCTCCCTGTTTGAAGATTACGCTTCACTTTCCAGTGGCCCCGGCCCAGACACTAGACACTCTCCTAATCCACCAACTGCAGGCTTTTGATAGCTCCCACTGCGAGTCCTTATTTCAGTCGCTGATTAAAACTGAGAGACAGAGAGAGGAGGGGGAGAAAAAAGAAGACAGATAGGAAATGAGAGTGACAGAAGAGAAGGAAGGGCAAGTGGGAGAATTAAAAACTCTTATTTCAGAAGCAGGAGGCTGAACTGTGCCGACTTTGATTACCTCTAAATCTAATGCTTCAGCTCAAATTTGGTTACTCAACACACACTTTCACTCGAGCTCAGGTCCAACTAATATTCTTAGTATCTGCTTTAAAGGGAAAACCCGACCCAAAACACAAGAGGCCAAATCATTTACTTCATTTGATAGGACGTGTCACCAGAAAGGCTTTGCATTCGTGGATCAGCACCGTGAGCATTAACATCCTCAAAGCTAGAATTAGACTGCGAAATGGACTGAAAAACAAAACAGTGACTGTCAAAAAAAGAGGAACTTTAATCCTGCGTAATGACGTCGCAGCGCTCCATCAATCACAATGGACAAATAAACAACAACAATCTTATCTGGCATCAGCTGTTTACACTCCAGCCTCTCTTGAAAAGCACTTATTGTGCCGTCAGCCCTCTCAATCACTGCTCCCCTCCTCTCTCCTACTGAATAATATCTGGGATAAAAATCTACACATGGCCGTGCTCGTCCCAAAAACTCCACATGAATAATTCACAACCATCTGCCGTGGATCAACGGTCTGAATAAGACTCCGAAAAGTGAGGAGGTGCGATTCTTGTGTTTATTTTTAAAACCAACTCCTGGCGGCGGCCCCCGCCCTGTACCTCAACACTGCACCGCTGCAGCTCCTGACAGAGAGACAACTGCAACGCCCCACATGCCCAACCGCTAATCTAAAAACCTGCAAGTTAAGGTAATACGCTTCCTCTCGTCCGCACCCTCCACGCTGGGCTCTGCTCTTTTTTAGCTCTGCTGCATGCACGGCGGGTGTGAATTAATCTTAGGATGGCGAGATGGACGAGAGCCGACATGCAAATATAGTTAACAAAAAAAAATCTTCACAGGATGAACGGTAAGAGCAGATTTGTGCAACAAATAAATCCACCAAGGGACGTTCAGCTGTCACCAAACCCACGGGGGAAAAAGTGTGGATTCTCACTCTGCAAACACAAGTAGGCAACAAATTCTCTGCACAACTATCAGCCAGCAACAACTAAATCAAGGACAGGATGAAGAGGTTGGGATCAGTCCAATAAGTAAAATACCAACTAGTACACAATATCTACTAAACCCAGCGTGAGCTCTCTCTCTGGTCTGGACTGTACAGGCCTCAGAGGGTTTTAACAAGCTATACAAGGCCTCCAGCAGCAGACGGCCCCTCTCTCTGTTTGTGTTCCAGGCAGGGGAGTCGCTCTGCATGACGATTTATTGACGCAAGATCCCCCCCCCCTCCTCTTCTCAGCCAGGACCTGCCACCGATTACTGCCGCTGGAAAGCGGAGGGGAGGGTCTTGTTGGGATGAGAGAGTTTGTCTGTGTGTGTGTTCTAGCTCTGGCTCCAAGGCCGTAAACCCAGTTCCAAAATGCCAAGTAGCATGTCAACATGCCAGCCTTTGCCACCCAAGTTTAAGTCAGACAAAGGGCCCTTCAGTGCTCTAAAATGGTGGTTTGAGAATGGGAAATGATGATCTGTCATACATGGAAAAGGGCTCAGCAATGGTGCACAGACAGGAGGGCGACAAGGGGAAAATGAACTGCTAACAGGAGGTGAAATTGAGGAGTGAAAGCTTCGCTCTGAATTTCAGAGCTCGGCAAGGTGGAGAAAAGTCTGGCAGTGGAAATGTTTTGGCTTAATACTAAATTTCAACAGAACTACCCCTCATCTATTTTTGGTGCTGCAGTTCTGTATGGAAAATTTGGCCGCATTAGAAATCCAAGAAATTGGAAAGTGGGATTATGTTTGTCTGTTAACTGACATATTGTGAGTGAGTAAAAAAAATAGGTTCCCTCCAAAATGAAATGAAACAGCTGTGGATTCAGGTTGGGACCATATTTCCACTGATCCAAGTAGATTCTTGGCCGTGGAAGCACGAGCAAGTCAGATGATATCTACGAAATAACCAGGAATTTAACAAGCATGCCTCAAAACTGACGAGAGCAAAATTGTAACCCTGCACCTGAGAGTTATTTTAGAACCTTTCAGAGACTTGAAGGGAAAAGCTTGTGAGAACTGAGAGTAGACAGAGCGTGGAAATGATCTGAATAGGAGGAAAATAAAAAAGGAAATAATGCCCCCACTCCAAGGTTCCACTTACGCAACATGATGTATTTAAGAAAAAAAAAAGAGAAGAGAAGAAAAAAAAATCCCAGCTATCTGGATGGCCTGAAACATCCATTCTGACGCACGGCATTTTGGCTGAGACAGAAACCACGTCTCTACTCACAGTTCAAGAGAAAAGAAGGTGATGCCAGCAACCCACATTGTGCCACGCAGGCCCAAGAGCACCACGACAATCAAACAATGGCTGTGACATCATTGCCTTGAACACGACCAAGGGAGCCAAAGCATGATGGGTAAAGGAGGACACAAATGGTCTTTTGTCCGCTTTGGCCTGCAGTTGAGAAAGAGGAAAAGCCAGATCTGCACCGTGGTTGTGATTTAGGAAAAGCAGGGTTTTTTGAGGGAGCCCCCCGTTGATTGAGGTCAAACACACCAGGGAATCCATTTCTGAGGATGCAAAGAGAAACCTCATGCGAATCATAATTCACGATCAGTAAACACAGTGAATGAGCGGCATGCATGCGGGGAGTTGCTCAACAGTCATTCAAATCTTCTATTGACTGACTGTCAAGTTAGAAAATGCTTCCAAAAACATGATTCAAAAGAATCTGGATCCACTGTTTTTCATTCACTGCTCTTTTGCAACCACAGTTTGAAGGATTGTGTTTAAAAATGAAAAGAAATAAATTATATTAAACTTGAGTTTGTGGACCACTGTCTTTCTATAAATCCAACACTAGATAAAGATAAACGAAAAACAACACATCTTTATCTCAATGAATCACAAAGATACCAAAAGTGATGCACACAAACAAAACAGCAAAAAAAAAGACACGCAGAGAGGCGGCACCGTGCCCGGCGTATCTGTTAAAGGTTGGCTGACTATTCTGTATTAATAGTCCTACGTGGTTTTGTAACACAAACAAAGGAAAAGAGTCACTGCTGCTGTCAATGAGAGCAGCGAACCACTGTCTTTCCTGTGCACTGTTCTCTCTCTCTCTCAGGTGCTTGAACAAGTTTCTGCTAAATTTAGTTGTGACCCTTTACACAAACAGCATTTTGCAACCGTTTTGCTCGACATCAAACTTTGCTAAATCAAACCGCTTCCACATCAGTGAGGACATGTTACTAATGTTCATCACATGACTCAAGACTTATGCAGTTTTAAAATGGGTTAGTGTGGATGTAAATAGTTACTACAGACATCTATCAAACTGATCAAACGAACAGTGCAAAGTTTGCTTGACTTAAAAGAGACAATACTGAACTGAAGTTAAAATATTAATTCAGCTATGTTGTAAGATTAAACTGACATTTAGCTGAGAGTAACAGCTGTGCACCCATTTCACTCATCTCCATCTGCTTTGCTGCATCAATTTGTTTTCTTAGCCATATTGTGAACGTGAGTGCAAATCAATTAAAGCCACCACAAAAAAAAACATATTTGGACAAACATTTGCATTCTCCTAGACACTGCTGAGTAATTACTGTTTAAACAATGCAGCATGCTGGAGTTAGTGGCTTTTGCAGATTGTCAGTCACTCGATCACTGAATCCAAATCCAAACTGACGTCCTCAAATTGCTTTTATCCAACCAACAGTCCAACACCTGACTTTTCTATCATAGAAATGAAAGCAGCCAATGGTTACACTGAAGAAGCTGGAACCAGCATTTTTTTTTTTTTTTTTTTTTGAAAAGCAACTGAAATTCGATCACTGAATTAATTGAGTCATTGCTGCAGCTCTACTTAGAGAAAATGCAAAAACAAAATGGCGGGTTTGGTCTATTCACCAAACCAAATGATCAACAACATCAAATTTCAGCTTCACTTCGACATTTTCTGCTGCTATGACATCAGCTTGTCACATGTGAACTAAGTTTAGACGTTCAGTTTAAACCAGCCTAAAAAGGGGAACAAGCCTTCTGGCATCAATACAGCTAGAATGAAAGTGGAAATCATGTGTGCATTAAGGGCAGAGGGCACTACTTTTTTTTTTTTTTTCCATCTTACCTGATCGACTGTGAGAGCTCATTGTTCCAGCTGTTGCCGGGCAGACTTGACAGAGGTGAGCGGTGAGGGTGTCAGTGCACCTCCGTGGTGGATGTAGTGACCACCATGTGCTTCGCTGCCAGGTGGAGGCGCCAGGCCAGAGGACGGACAGAGGGGAGCTGTTCCTTAAAGCTTCATCACACTGAGCCACAGGTGGAGACCTCAGCGGCAGGATTTCTTCCAGCGAACGGTCGGGCTGTGAGAGATGGAGGCAGAAAAAGAAGTGTTTTAATATGCATGTTAAATTCCAGATAGAAGCTGATATATTGATTAACACAGGTGAACTTCCACATTTAAAACAAACAAACAAACAAAGTGGATTCTGAGTCAGGGGTCATCATGGTCTGCTCTCCTGTACCCTTTTTTCTCTCTGCAGTTTTTGAGCCAAAACTCCAGTTTACCTGAGGCCACATGTGGAACAGGGAGGAACAAAGACCTGCAGGTCACCAGCCTTCACAGAGACCGACGACCCCTGTGCTTCACTTTGTCTCCTTCTGTTGCACATGAATAAATCCCCTCCATGTAAAGGCTTTTCAACGCTGTTCAGAAAGTTGTGGCACATATTTCACATGCTGTGTGAGTGAAGTGTTTTATGTGCACGGTCAGCAGTGAGCTGGACCGTGGCCGCCCCAGAGGCGAAGGCAAATTTATTTATGTAGCACATTTCAAACCCAAAGGAAACTCCAGAGTGCTTCACAGAACACAAAGACAGAAATGATAAAAACAACAGAAGCAACCAAACAAAGGCACATAAATAAAAACAAACAGGCAAAAGCACAGAGAATAATAAAAAAGAAGATAAAAGATAAAAGATAATTAAAAGCAAGAGTTAACAAGTAACAGAGGAGAGTCACAGCCAACAACAACAACAACAACAACAACAACAACAACTGAGACATGATTTGTTGCTGGACACCGATTATCAGCACAGTGAATCTACTGAAACTCATTACAAATATCAACTGTTTTGTTAATAAAAAATAATTTGGTTTATTGAGGGAAAGAGTAAAAGAAGCAGTCATGTAAAACATCTCTGGCTTCCTCAAAGTCAGACTTGTATCACGTGTCTGTTTTATATTAAATGAATGTGGTTTCATTTGAACCATCTGGATTCACTGAAAATCACAGCATGTTTACATAATCTAAATACAACAGCTAGTCCTGCGAGTCATTGTCAGCGCTGTTACCACACCCAGTCAGCCAGAGCTTTTCAATGTGCTCTAATAGTTAAATCACAGGGCGACAAACACACACTGGTTCGACAGAGACGGGCACAATTCTGGCACAAGCAGAAACACAATAAATAAAAAAGTGACGTTCCAAGAGTTTCAACATTTCATAGCTTCTAGTGACATTAGCAAATCTTCCCTTCCACAGCTTGCATGGTCAGCTGTGGAAGTCTGTGCCTTAATAAAAAGGCTCTTCGGAGCCTGTAATGAAACGCAAACAGAAGCTAGACTCAGTGCAGAGTCGATAGCAGAAGAGAAAGAGGAAGAAAACTTTTTATACTGTCTGGTGTGTGTGTGTGTGTGTGTGTGTGTGTGTGTGTGTGTGTGTGTTATGCAATCAAAACTGTGAGCAGTATGTAAACACACACACACACACACACACACACACACACACACACACACACACACACACACACACACACACACACACACACACACACACACACACACACGGCAGGGAAGCCTCTGGCTATCTAACCCTAACCGAAGTTAAAACTCACCTCTGTCACATATAACAGGTGTCAACAGAGCCCAACACAAACAAGTGGTAATGAGAGCT
>JBBMOC010000003.1:2190314-2205314 GCA_037975185.1 Centropyge bicolor | reverse complement strand
GTCTTTCCCAACCGCCAACCCCCGTCCAACACTTGCTCGCTGAGTTCGGGGCAGCTAGGACGGGTTCGAAGTCAGGTCAAGGCCCCGGCGAGGCACAAAGGAGCTAAAATGGGTTTATTATTGGAGTTGTGAGGCACGACGGGGGTATGAGGGGCTGAATCTGGGAGAATGATTCGCGGCAATGAACTCATTGGGTGACCACAAGGATCAACACAAGGATTCATCAAGCCTCAAATCACATCAGTTGAGGCTGAGAGCTTCTGTATAGCTGCCCATTAAAAGCCCTGTGTCCCTTTTACTGCCTTGAATCTTCCTCTTGTCTACTTTTACTGCTTCTCGGGCCCCGTGGCCAAAATCCAACTTCCTTTCTTTTACAAAGTTGCGCAACAGTGAGCCTAATGAGAAAAGGCGAAGACTGTGTGATTGATTTCACTGACCTTTGTGTTTTATGTTTACTTGCTCCAAAGAGGAAAAAAATAAAATTCAATGTCAACATGTTTGATTGTTTTAAATGATTGGTAGTGTTTTCCACACATTGCATGTAAAGCAGAGACAAAAACCAGAGCAGGCACTGAGAACAAAGATACAATAATATGCTGAATCACAGTGAGCTGAAGGGAAGACCCTGCCAAGCAGCTTACAAATTCCTGCTGCGTGAACGTGTCTGCGCTTTACAGGGTCCTGTCACCTTATTTGTCCCCGAACACAACAGTGGCATTAATAGACCCCATTAGTATCCATGAGCGTGACAACATCCACAAAATGTCCACAAACAAGCAAAGCTTTCCCAGTGCCAGCTTGTGCTAAATGATGGGAGGAAGTTGGAAAGTCATGCCTGGGCCCTGACAAAGCACAATGGAACTGAGCTAAATGAGCTTATTAATGAGATTACAGGAGGCAAATGTGGGGACAAGTAAAGAATTAAGTGCTCCAAAACTTTGGTATGGCAGTGATGTACGAGTTGTGTCAGTGTAATGAGCTGGACTCAAATCAGAAAGCATCATGTGTGAGAGTATTTTAACCTCCTTCATGTGTCAGAATTGAAGAAGTAGAACTGTAATATACCAATAAAACTCATCTGAATATCAATATGAAAATTTCAAAACTGTATGTCTGAGATAAATTTATGTTCTTCCCACTGAGTCAAACTGTGTTTTATTGTTCTACTAGAATAAACTCACTATGTCAGGATGAGGAGTTTAACACTGAATCACCAGGAAATTGAAGCGTTCTCTCTAAAATCTATCTCACGTATATCAAACACTCACACAACGTGCAGACTTGAAGGGTGGCTTTAAAAAGTTTCCTCAAAAATGAAAAACAGCATCAACACTCAGTGTGAATTCAGTCTGTTGTGATTTATCTCTCAGAGCATCAGAGTGATCA
Source organism: Centropyge bicolor (assembly GCA_037975185.1). Taxonomy (NCBI): domain Eukaryota; kingdom Metazoa; phylum Chordata; class Actinopteri; family Pomacanthidae; genus Centropyge; species Centropyge bicolor. The sequence goes on along the minus strand of JBBMOC010000003.1, from coordinate 2,203,928 downwards.
GCTGGGACCTTTCTTTCATACACATTTCCTGTCGGTCTTCACTGTCTAAAAAATGCAAAAAAGCCAAAACAATACTGAAAAATATCTATTTTGAAGCATCACTTTAAATCTTATAATACAGATATTTATCTCTTTATGCCTTCAACCACTTTCCATATATGTCTGCCTTGATGCTCTTGGAAATTTCCCCTTTTGGGACTGATAAAGAAATATCTTATCTTATCTTATAGAAGGTGTTTCATGTGCCATTTTTCATATGCACGATGGAGATAATAAAGCCGACACATTAACCATGTTGAGACTTGTTATCTATGCTGTGCTTTCTGTTCTTGTCACTCTATAGCAGCTTGGAACATTTCTATCTAACAATGCCGGTGTCACCCAGTCTGCATCCTCTCTTATAGATGATATTAAAGAAGTTTAGAAGAACTTTAACTGCAAAATGAATCTGTGGTGAAATGAGTATCTGTGTCGAGGAGAGACGGTGGCGAGAGAAGTAAAAATTAAAAGGTGTGACAAAAGAGGATTCTTAATTGTAGAGGCATAATGAAGAGGAAAGAGGTGACGGAAGCAGCACTGATTTATCGACGTGTGACACACACTCTGATGCTGCAAAGGAGTGAAGAGAAACTATTTCCTACACCAATTACAATCACCAATTTTTTATATATAGACTCCTTAGACTGCAATTAATCTGATTATTACACGTCAGTTTTTATATAACAAAAAAGGCTTTAAAATATCTCTACATTATCTGATTGGTCGAGGAAGAGAAAATATGCAGCAGGTGAGAACAAAATCTTTCTGGCTATGTAAACAGGCTTTGGACATTTCTGGCATCCATCGACTGTCTTATTATATTTGCACATCAAATCCCTTGAGATGCATTAGCAGGCGTTTCTACAAATGTTACATCAATTCACTGCAGGTGTTTAAGACAAAGAGGTTTTCTTAGAGGAGAAGCTCACTCTGAAATGCACTGACTAAAAATCTCTCAATGTACCTTTGATCCCTGAATTCATTTTGTTGCTTAACTGTAATTTCCACACAAATAAAGTGCGTGTAGTTTGCGTTAGTACAAATTTTCCAACTGTCTAAAATATGGATTTTAAATATCAGGTGCCAGTGCCTTAAAGTGAACTCACAAATGTCACACAAAGAGAAATCAGTTAAAAGCGGCAGAGATATTTATATTTATACTATCACCATGAGCCGTCTATAAAAACCACAACGCAGCTCAGCCACAAGGCATGTTTCACATTCCGCAAATAGCATGACCACTAGTGAGGAAACAGAAACAGTGATTTACTGCGTATCAATAACAGAAGAACTCCTGGTATGGACGTCACACACCGCAGAGTCAGACGAGCACTTCCTCTTAGTGAAGGGCACAGAAGGACTCTGATCACCAGGGAGAGAAAAAAATTCAGTCACACCGGTTCTTCAAGATGCAGCATTACAGGTGGCTGCATTGCTTCACACTCATCACTGAATCACTGGCACCATCGTTCCTTATTCAAGGATTTCTTCATGTGAATTAACTGTGATTTAAATGTGCAAGTTTTACCCGGAGGGTTATTCAAACTCATGTGGTGTTGCCACCATTCAGATGGGAAAACACTGACTGGTTTGTAGATGAGCATGTGTCTGACGTCGGCATGTTGTCAATTCAACAAGTCGACTTCTACAGTTTGAATGAACAGAGAAAAATAAATGAAGTGAAATAAAAATATTAATGCCTAACTACCAGCAGCGATAATTTCAAATGCAATGCTCGAGGCTCATTTGTACCTGTCCTGCATATATATTAAGCAAATTGACAAAATTAATTATAAATGCATTATCATCATTATCATTATTATTATTATCATTATTTACGGATAAGAGTCTTAGGATTGTGCCTCAGTGACAATTGTGCTGTTTGTGAGTCACTGTTTGTTTTTTCATTTTTTCATTTTAAAAAAACAAAAAAGTTGTTTTCTACATTTTGTTTGTTTTTGTTTGTTTTCCCTGCTGTACTGAAAACAAAATGTGACCCCAAAGTTAAAGTACAACCATGAGGAAAAAAAGCTGGGACGTTGTGTAAAACTTAAATAAGCACATAATGCAATGAAAGAATAATTTACTTTAGTAAGTCTTTCAATGAACAATGTCGCTGTTGCATGGAATATAGCTGTAAAAATAAATAATTGGCTTCATGTTTCCTTCACTGTTGATTTGAACTGGAGTCAATAAATACAAGTGACTACTGCAGAGTCATGTGACCCAGGAATGAATCCTGATTGTCCCCTTTAACACTGAAGACAAAGGCCAGATGTTAGTGGGGTTTTTTGTGCAGTGTGAAAGCGGTTTCATGGTCAGAAATGGACATGACTCATGTACACAAGTGCACATGCAACATACAGAAGCAGGACTTTTGGATTCACTTCAGCTTGAGGATGCAGTTCCTCTTTGAGAGTCGCTGAAAAAGCTTGATTCATTCTCAAACTAACATCACAAGTTTACACCCAAAGAAAGTTGTGGCAGCTCAACCCCAGCAGAGACAGATAGAGAGACGGAGAGAGAGAGAGACAGAGAGAGAGAAAGAGAGAGAGAGAGAGAGAGAAAAAGCTAGAGAGAGAGAGAGAGAGAAAGCTAGAGAGAGAGAGAGAGAGAGAGAGAGTGAAGGAGACAAATAGAGAGACGGAGAGAGAGAGTGAGACAGATAGACAGAGAGACACAGAGAGAGAGAGAGAGGGAGAGAGAGACAGAGGCAGACAGAGAGAGAGAGAGTGAAAAACAGACAGACAGAGAAAGAGAAAGAGAAAGATAGATAGAGAGAGAGTGAAAGAGAGATTATTTCTGGTTGTGTCCTCTGAATAAATGTGTGTAGATGACGGTTTCAAGCAGAGTTAACATCATAAGACTAAAGAAAACTTCTGGGAATCAAACAACAGTAACTGGTGACAAATGTCTGGTTCATCTGGTTAATGTCTCCATTAACTTCACACTGGGAAGTAAAACTGTGTCAACGTCTGCAGAAAAACACGTGAAAGGAAAGTGAAAAGTTGACAAAGTCACAGTTTAAAGCGGCCACCGAGGCTGAAAAGTGACTTTTTCCGACATGACAGCGTTTGACACGAGTTTGAAACATTATAGCGAACAGAGATTAAAAATTAAACCGAGGAACAATGTTGCACAACAGATTTTAAATCCACTTCATACTGTTGAGCAACACCTCACTGTCTCTCTGCGGAGACTCACATACAAACTCTGAGACGAACTCCAGCAGAATAAGTGAGTTTGACTTCGAGGAGGAAACAATGTTACTACAAGATAAACATCTTTCTGGAGCCTCCGCTTCAAAACAAAGCGCCGGTTCTGGGATGTTGTTTCCGACAAAGACAGAAAAGCGACAGTACCTGGTTTGAGCACCTTTGGTCGCAGATGGCTGTTTTTCTCCAGGAGCATCCACAGACCAGGTTTTAGGACCCGTCGGTACTGAGAGGAATCACTGAGCCGACAGCTCCGCCATACTGACTCTATCACATGTCGAACGGCCTCCTGGGCTTCCGTAGGAGGCGGGGTCTGCAGGGTGACTGGCAGCTAAGGATGATGATGTCAGAGGATTCTTCAAGTCTGTTATTCTGCTTTTCATGGTGTTCACACTGAGCTTTAGAAATGGTTCGGTGAGTATGTGATGTGACGCTGTTTTGTCAGGTTATTATATATTGTGATCCTCAGTGTGTTTTTTTTTTTTATTTCACTATAATATACATCTGATATTCCAACATGCTGCTGATGCTCAATAATGACTTTATCCTATGTTTTCTTTTCCATTATTTCAATATCTTAAAATCCAATGTTTGTCTTTACTGAGTCTTGTGTAGTTTCATTCTATTTATTTATTTATTTATTCTGATCCTGCCAAAGATGAATTTCTGTCACTGATGTAACGGACATTAAAGGTTATCTTAATCTTATCTATAGGGACATAATGAATAGTCTGTGGTGCCACTTAATATACAATAAAAAAAATCAAATCCAACATATTTTGTGTGACAGTGAGTTTAGGATTTTGACATTGAAAAAAAAAACAGAAACTTTATTTTAAAATCTTTACCTTTAAAATCTTTATCTTTAAAAATGCTTGACTAAACAAGCAACAATCAAAGATAAGGTTCAGAAAAACATATTCGTAGATATTATTTACTGACTCTTTAAAAGTCAAAAACTAATCTGTTCATCAGGCCTCTGGTTTGTGATCAGGTTTGATTGACTGTCTCCAGCAGCACATCAATCCAGAGCGCAATTAAGATAAGTTAAGATCCTAGAGATAATCCTTTATTAGTCCCACAACGGGGAAATTTCCAATTCCAAGCAGTCGAGTCATCCTGTGCACAGAAAGTGGAGAAACATGATATGTCATGTTGAAAGCATGCATCATCATGGGCTCATGATTATAAACAGGAAGTACTCACACACTGAAATGCCCCAATGGGTTTAAGCATTTAAATAATGTGGCTGCAAGACTGGCAGCGGGTGGTCAGCAAACAGGAATAAGTCAGAATAACAGGAGGTTTTCGTGTTCCTCCCATTGTTCTGTCATCGCGTGAATCAACATAAGCAAACAACCAACCAAATGTCTTAAATGTCAAATATTGCAAAATTCTTGATTGATGCCCAGAAGAACATGACATCATATTTTTCCAACTGAGCTCCACCCACTTCAACTTCCACTTCTGTTGCAACTGTGGCAGAAAAGTTTGTGTGATCATGTTCTGTAACCTGCATTACTTCAGAGGCTGATTATGAAAACATGTTTCAGCACCTTTGAATAAATAAGTAGGGTAAATAAGGGGTGAAGCGAATTCCATAGAAATCAACAGTCATTTCAAAACTGCCACAAAGACCAAAGTCCTTTTCTCCAAAACAGTCGTAACATGAAAAACAAACTATCCTCATTTAGCTTCTTCATCACAAATCTGTAAAGTTCATTGAACTCTTTGCGAGTGAAAATTGTTATTTGCTTCCTGGTGTGGCCTCAATCTGCCTCACCTTCTTCTGTTTCACTTGGTGATTTCCAGGCAGCCTTTTCAAGAATGACTTTCCACAACTGCACCTAACATGCCTCAGCTTGTCGCGTTCAACAGTTGGTTTAATACTTAGGTGGAGAGACTTAAACCAACAGCAGATTTTCCAGTTGAGAAAAGTGAGACTTTATGGGAAGCACGACATGTTTGCTAATGGTGGATTTGCATCACTGTTGGTTTAGAAAATGATAATCTGCTTCCAGGAAAAGGACCTACCTCTAAAGCCTGATATAATTAGAAGTTATTGTTACTTATAATATAATTTGTGACGACACATCACACCTGGAAATGCAGGATTTATCTACAGCTCATACTCAAGAGCTTAAACTGTCTTAAAGCTATTTAAGGTTGAGCCTTTGCTTTAGATGAAAAACTCCAAGTAGCTAATGCTGTTGATCGCCCTCATTTTTGCCTCTTCTATCTTGACCTTTACTCAGCAGGTGAGATGAACAAATCATTGTTGGCATCAGGACACTAATATAGTCACAGAAGCCTCGTCAAAACTCTTCAAAATCGTCCATCCTGAGAAGAGAAACTTAAGTGTGAACGTCCTCCAACAAACTGGTCTTTGATGTGGGCAAACTTTGCCAGCAGTTCCATTACACAACAGCTGACTCAGGCTCATTATGTGATCCTGAATGAAATTAAATAAAAATAGTCAGTTGAATATCTGTGATGCATCTTCGCACCAGTTTGATTGGCTGCGAAGAGACTGAGGGCAGCACAGAAACGCACTGTGACATCTTCAGCTATTGTGAGCAATTTCAGTAAATAATCATCTATCACCATATGTTGAATAATGTTTTTGAAATAAATACCGTTAGTTATTCAATCATTTCGTAAGGCATCATTTTGAAACAGCTCCCTGATGAAAGCCTTAAATTTTCAAGTCACATCTCCCCCAACTTTTAATAAACCGTTGTCAGCGTCGGGGTTGTAACACATATCTTTACAAGCAGCACAGACGTCACTGACAGGCCTTGAAAACAAAAATGACACAATATCAGTGAAAACAGTTTTAATTAAAAATGTTGCAAATCTTTTATTCATCCTTTTGAAACAGTGTCTCATCTGCTTAGTATCCAAACACGCTGCCCGGAGCTGATTGTGTGGACTGGACAGGAGATAAATAGGTTTCTTCTTCACCATCAGAGAAGACCCTGGGAAGCCATCCTCCATGTAAACGATGTATAGACCAGAGAGCACTCAGGGAGAGTGAAGACACTTAATGTACACAAGGTGACAAAGAAATGTGATGAACTGCAGTGATGTGGGAACTGTTTCCTGACGGCTCTCATAGCCGCTGATCAAAAGCAGCGTCCGACAGTGGACCACATTAGCTTCAAAGGACACCTGACGCTGCCACCGACGAAGCAGCAGTAAGACCAGGATTATGTAAACGCCAGCAGCCGGAGTCTGAAAGGAAGCAGAGCAACTCGACCCAGTGGAGCTGTTTTCCAAAGAAAACACTGACAGCATAATAAGTATCCACTCACACGGGCCTGTCCACATTAGCGAGTAAAGAAAGCTGAATTGAACATAGATGGGGACGACTCAACCCGGGCTACGCTCTCCTCTCAAAGGACGCCACTGACAACATAATGAGTGTTCTCTGAAACTCGACCACGGCAGTGAAACAGGACGCATCCAGAGTTCATCTCACAGAAGAAGATATGGCTCACACATGATGCTATACAATTCATATGATACACAACCAACACTTGGGACGATTATAGATTTTATCATGACCATTTTCTTGTCCATCACCCAATTTTGCTCGAATACACTACACAGTGAATCTAATGCTACAGATGTATTTCATATGCCTTTATTTGTACAGACACATTTTACTATAATGACACTTTTAAAGGTGGATGAGAAGACAATTACAATGTGTCTTTTTATAACTTCTCATTCTACCTGACAGACACAGTCCATGTCCAATTAAAGGCCATGTGATCGATCCACAATAGCTTAGTCCATTATATGCTCACATGCATTTTTATTGATTGATTTTAAATGGGATAAGTTCAGGTATGCTGACTGTAAACGTCATTGTTATTGTGAGTGGGTCACATTGTTCTGGTGTCAGGTTGCACAATAGAAAACTATTAGCTTTTAGCTGCACTTGAGCACATTCAAGTCAATGAACTTTAAATGAAAGATTTTTAGGGTAATGTTCTTTTTTAGTCTCTCAGACAATCACACAAAGTGGTAGGTCCTGGCTGCACAGGCTGTGTGGGCATTTCCAATTGTACCTGCTATTTTAGTTCATGTACGTGCAAGAGTGCAAAGTGTCAAATGGCAGCCTGATGTGTGATATAGATTGGAGGGTGTGGTGATTAATAAATACACTCTCAGTCAGTCCCATCACTGGTCTCATCGGCCTGAAACAGTTCAATCACAATGACAACAATGGTTTAACAAGTGAAGAGCCACTTCAGTAATCCAACATCTCCTGCATTAACAGGCAGAATTACAGGTTATAACAGACCTGTGTGATGAGTGTAGAGGTGTGAGTTAGCATGTAATCAAGGTAAACATACTGTATGGCACTTCACCCATCTGCTGATATAAATGCATCCCCTGCGCACACACAAGTACGACACACACGCAGGCAACATCCATGACGCTGCTTGTGCTGGTTGTTGCACTGCCAGCAAAACAGAGCCATGATTGTTCTAACCAAAATGTAATTATATCCAGATTATCCTTAGTTTTCCTGAATAAAAATGCTTACATGCAATTTTCTCTTTCAATGTTCCATTTCCTTTTAAATTGTATTTCTGGGTAAATGATCCCCCATTTAGTCGCTCTCTCCTGGTAATGTAAAATTAAATTTACATTACCAGTTTATTTGGAAAGCATAAACAGCAAAGTAGAGGGTGATGACATGAACCACCGCAGTCCCGCCCACACTGTTTGATTGACATGTGAAAAAAATGAAGCCATAAAGTATGGCTTATATTGAGTTTACAAAATACCAGTGTGATCCAGGCTCCCTCCTGTGTGTTTAACACTACAAATATAACATTCAAAATATATGGATAAAACACAGTAACTTGGAAACACGGTTTACTCCTCAAATACCTTTAAAAACTCTACAAAGTTCAAATTAGAACAAAGATAAATAATTCTTCTAATTTCAGTTAATTTCATATGAAAAAAAATGTTATGCTATAAACATTTTTTTTAATAAGGGACTAAATAAAAGGCTAATCTGAATTTGCAATACATATGCTTTGAGATGAAAAGTTTTCCTGTTCTTTACATGTACTCATATAGACTCTTACACATATGATATGTTGCAGTCTTTTTTCAAGAGAGTCATATAATAATGCTGAAGTATTAGGAAGTGAATAACAGGACAGGAAAGAAAAAAACGGATTTCTGTTTTACAGTGTTGTATATTTTTAGCCATGCTGGCTGCATGGCTCTATGGGTGGCAGTGCTGGTCTGTCAGTCACTCTGCCACTTTGTTCCACACTGAAATCTCTTGATAACTATTACATCCATTGCCATGGAATTAAGTGCTGACATTTGTGGCCCTGACTGAACCTCAGAATCTCTTTTCCTTATTTTCAGAAGAACTGGACTGTAACTATTGGAAAAATTTAATATATTCAATACTTTAGCCAAACTGATGAGTTCCGATCAGCCTAAGCTGCAATTTGTGTTTACAGCTAAATATCAGATGCTAACACACTAAATTAAGACAGTGAACATGGTAAATATAATAAAATTGCATCCTGATGTGACCATTGAAACTCAAAGTACTTCCTCATTCAGTTGTGGCTGTAGAAAGTCTCAAAGGACACCAACCATCACTCACCACCTTCGTGAAAGTTTTTTTTTTTTTTTTTCCAAGCATTTCATAAAGTGTCAGACCGGCAACATTTGACAAAATGACAAAAGTGTGTTGTTTTTTTTTTTCTTTCTTAAAAGTTTGAATGACAAGAAAATGTGGCAGGAGAGACTTTTCCTCACCTGTGCTGACACTCGTCTTGTCAGCGTTGTCAGCTCTGGTGACACCCGTCTGGGCTTTTGAAAAAAAGAAATGACAGAAAGTGAGTCTTTTATTGGAAAGTTTAGTTCACTGGAACTGAAGACAAAAGACAAACCTAAATACTATGACAAACCTGGATGTTGTCGTCGCTAGAGACCCTGCAGCTATGCTGTATAATTTGACATTTTGTTTTAATTCGGCAAAGTGATGTCAACATAAACCTAAATTCTCCACAATAGCTCTGTGCTGTTGTCATTTGCTGCCAAAGTCAATTTTGTGTCTCAGATGAAACTCGGAGCAGAGTGAATTTGTTGTCAGTCACCTGTCGAGTGCCTGCATGGTTAACAGTGAGGGGAGATGAATAATTTACTTTGCCATTCATATTAATTGGCTTTGCTGTCAGGTTTTGGTGCTAATGGTAAAGGCTACTCTCAATAACACAAAACAAAAATGAATGAATTCTCAAGCTGACTCGAAAGTTAAGATTTGTCATCGAAAAAGTGAACATACACACTTGTTAATGTGCTGCCATTTGCAGAGTGAGGTGAGACTGGATTTGAGAGGAAGCTAACTGAAAATCAAATTCACCCTGAGCCACCATAAAGGCCAATTATAATTACAAAGTGAGGAGGAGTGAGGGACAAAATTTCCACAATTTCTGAATATTTTTGTTGACTTTCTTTCAGCTTCTACTCTTCCATCCAAGGAACTAATGATAGATCATAGTTCAGTTTGAGTAGAGTGTCCTCCATGAGTTTATTGTCCACACACTTCATTGGCTTTTGATAAGTAGATATGATCAATAGATAAGCAGATAAAACAGAGGACTGGAGCTCTACTTAGGATGCGTGCAGGGAATCAAAGTATTACTGTTGAAAAATATTTCTGTATGTCATGAAGCATAAGGATAAATGGGTCACAGCAAAGTGTCAGATGACTTGTTTTGTGAGCCATTAATCAGAATAAGAATCAGAATGGCCTTTATTGTCATTATACAGGATGTACAACGAGATTGGAGAGCTTCTCCTTTCAGTGCAATAGTCAAGTTAAAAACTATACAAAAATGTATAAGTAAAAAAGTCAGTTTAAGAAGTTGCAGGGAGGCTTTAAATATACAAGATATATACAAGATGAGATGCAGACTTGTGCACAGCACAAGAGGTAGATGGTAAAAAATAGTCCAGATTTCTATGTTGTTCACATAATATTGCACAGCAGCAGATATGTATTGCACAGACACCAGAATATGTATTAATTTTAGTGCAAGTGATGAATGGGTTTTAATGCAAATGATGAATGGTGTATATACAGATGAGTAAAAGTCACATATGAATGTATTGCACATGAGTTGTTAAATAAATAAATATGTTTTCGAGGTGGTTACTGAGGCAGTGATGGAAATATTGCACATTTGCATTACAGTAATGAGCGGGCTCGTTGTGTGTCTGAGTTCAGGGTGGTGATGGCTCTTGGGAAAAAGCTGTTTCTCAGTCTGTTTGTTCTTGCTTTGATGCACCTGTAGCGTCTGCCAGAGGGCAGAAGGTCAAACAGCTGAGCACCGGGATGTAAACTGGAGTAGATGTCCATAAGGGAGGGGAGAGGGCAGCCGATGATACGCTGTGCTGCCTTGACTGTCCTCTGAAGCCTCCCTCTGTCCGCCTCAGTGCAGCTCCCGTACCAGGTGGAGACGCAGTAGGTCAGCAGGCTCTCAATGGACGAGCGGTAGAAGGCCAGCAGCAGCTCCCTGTCCAGGTTGTTCCTCCTGAGGACTCTCAGGAAGTGTAGAAGCTGAGGAACAAAAGGACGTGAATTTAAATCAATAATTTGGTCATCTATTGTCTTACAGTGCTGCAGGTTTGAACCCAAACTCTTTCTGTGTTTCTGCTGGATTCTACCTGCAGAGTTACACAAGGGATCAAAAAGACTTTTAGGGGTAAAACTGTGTTACTGAGAAACGCAGAGTAGAAACTGTAATCCACGCAGAGATTGAGCTGAAATCTTCTGCAGATGGACCAGAATATCATAAACTGCAATAAAAGCCAATGGCTTTATTCTAGTTTTTGTCAGTAAAAAAACAATATGCATTTTGTCTTCATTGCACCAAAATACTAATAAGCCACAACTAATTCCTCTCTGCTAACAGGAGCAGCTTGTACACCCAAACGCTGTCAACAACCCTCCAGAATTGCCAATACGGGCCTTTCAAAACACCTGCTTCATCAAATCTAGCTGCTTTTCTTCCAAACACGACTGGTAATTCTGTTTGAGCTCCGGAGTCATCCAAGATCTGCAGGAAACACACACTGTATGCCTTCATTGTAATTTTGCTTTGACAGCAGTGGACGGATTTCCTGCACGTTGTGACGGGAAGATCGATTCCTCCAAGCCCACGATAGCGGAGCGTTCTCCAGAGAGCACAGCATTATCTTTAAGGAGATAAGGTTGGCACATTCGCACGCTGTAGGTTAATGCAATTCAAAGTGGGACAGAGCAGTGGAGGGGGCAGATGCCAGAGCATGCAAATGTGTCAAACACTATATATAGAGAGAAACTGCTGTGATAAACTGCTGAGGAAGAACAGGGTTTTACTTGTAACCCTTTTCCAGTAATCTAATAATGTTGCTCTTTTCCATTATCTTATTTAATTTCAAGATTTCAGCCACCCACAGAAGAAGGGAAAAGGCTAACAGGGCGTGTGTTTGTGCATCGAGCTAACTTAATTAAAGCCCAGGGTTTTTAGTCCTTTCTGTCCTGAATGCTCAGCTCATTGATTTGGCCCACTGGTCCAGCACAGAGACGACTTTTCTTCAGACTCAAGCGATTTATTATCCAAGATGGTGAGAAGCAAGATTTCAGACTGTAGGTACGAGTCACAGTGTGCATGATCTGCATGATTGCATAATGATGGCTGGAGGTCAACTGACACTGTTGGAATTGGAAACAGACCTGCAGGCTGTAGTTGACTCTTCTGTCGTCTCAGCCTGTCAGATCAAAATTCATATATCAACGACCTCAACTCATCATGATACATGAGCTCTATAAGGTGATGGATGCTTCTGTTAAGGAGGGTGATTGTGGACTCAAGTGCACACACAAAGTTACGGTTTTAATTAGTCTTTAATGAAGACAAAAGGAAAACTTAACAAAAACTCACAGCAGAACTGGGTCCAGCAAGGTCAAAAATCCAGATGCAGAAACGGACATGGCGAGACAACAGGAACAAGAATGATGCAAACATACACACGAATAGAAGACAACAATCCGGCAAGGGCAAACTGAAATGAACTGGCTTTTATAAAGTCCTAATGGGTGATAGACTGCAGCTGGGAACACTGATGATGAGATGAGATGGGAGGGTCTGGTAGGAGAGGTGAGGCAGAGGCGGGGTGAGTGGACAAATACAGAGACCAGAGATGAAACAATATGGCAGATGAATATACAGAACTTAAACATGACAAGACTACAACATGACAAAACAAGACTACAACATGACAAAACAAGACTGCAACATGACAAGACTGGAAGAATAAGGACATGAACAGTACCAAAGAGATCTAACTATAACAGAGACTGAAACTAAGGCAGAGGACTAAGACTGAACTAAGACACAGAACCAAGGACAGGACAGACTGGAACTGAGACAGATGTGCAGGAAGGCAGGGGAAAAAAACTAGAGCTGGACAAAAAACTGAAACTAAACAACGGCCAAACTGGCCTAACTATAACAGCTTCTGTGGTGCGTAGTCAGTCTGGATGATTTTCTCCTGTATTTAATGCAGAAGTAAAGCTGTGGTCTTTAATGTGGAATCCTTTTGGTGAAGGCTGACACCGAGGCTCAAAGTAAATGTAAATCTAGTAAAGAATCAAATGATGATGAAAATAAAACCAGGAACAGGTGGATGCAGAGATTTCAGGGTTTCAGGAAAGCTCTTTAAAATATAATATAGCACAATACAATATGATACAATAGAAATATCAACCAACGCAAATGACTTCATCTCCGGAATGTAAAACTCTATAAGAACACACATAAGTGGTTTTGGATGTAATACGAAGCTTTTCCTGTGCCGCAGGTTTAAAGAAGGAATAATCAACAGGAGATAGCAACAGTTCGTCCTCCACAGTTTAAGGTGCAGTAAGTGGATAAGAGGGATTAATTGTATCCGAGCCGCAACACACCAGCCAATCCTGTTAAGCCAAGCCGGGCACGGTGGCAGCAGTTCAGACGTGGATGGCTCCGGCGATCCCTCGTGGGTCTCCTGACACTGAGGATCCCTGGGATGACTGTTATCATGCCTGCCTGCGTATGTGCCATCTCCCCATTGTATGTTCCCCCGTGTGTTTCTCCCGCTCTGTCTTTTATTCTGTCTCTTCCTTCTCAGTTTTTCAATGCAGCTCGTGAGACTCTTTTGGCACGACCGCCGTTTCTTTTTCTCCTCATTTTATACTTTGTTTCTGCACCAGCTGTCTAACTGTAGTTCATGACAGATTTTGATATTCATAGCTCCTTTATCTGTTTTTCTTTTGACATGCAAT